>CAUEHQ010000496.1:0-85347 GCA_958510825.1 Brachypterus glaber
ATTATTTTCAAGATAATATTTTGTGTTGTCTCGAGACCCTTAAGAGTCGTGTCCATTGCACTTCCCCAAACTAGAATACAGTAGCGTAAAAGGGATTCGGCCAAGGCATCGTAAACAAGAAACAGGTTTCTTTTATCTAAGATATATCTTAAAGTGTAGAATTTAGGGAACAGTCGTCTCAGTCTCAACGTCAGTTGCTCAATATGTGTATTCCATTTTAAGTGCTTATCTATTGTTACACCTAGATATTTAATTGAGTCAACTCTGTTAATAATTGGGCAGTCACAATTTAAATTACAGTTTTCAGTATGTATTTTTAGAGTATTTGCTTCCGGTTGACCTATTATATTTAGGCTAAAAGTAATGAATTTTGTTTTACCGACGTTGAGACTAAGAAGACTGCTGTCCATCCATTCTTTTATTTTCTTTAGACCAGTTTCTGCTAAAATAAAAACTTCCTTCCACGATCTAGCACAGAACACTGCTGCAGTGTCGTCAGCATAAGAGATCAAGTTATTTTTAACTTCATTTAACTCGTATAAAAAATGAATATATATAAGAAACAGGATTGGACCAAGGACTGTGCCCTGAGGGACGCCCCTTGTTATTATAATCGAATCGCTGAAAGAATTGTTAATTTTAACTTTTTGATATCTTACTGAAAGATAATTTTCAAATAATTTCAATGCTTGACCTCTTATGCCGATTTTCTGTAATCTCCGCAGCAATATTCTGTGATCGACCGTGGCGAAGGCCTTGGCCAAATCCAGGAATACTACAAGACACTTTAATTTTGAGTTTAGGCTACTTGCCACCATTTTAACCAACTCAATTACTGCATCTTCAGTACTTAAGTTTTTTCTAAAGCCGAATTGTTTTTTTGCTAAAATATTAAATTTTTCAAGAAAATTTTCTAGTCGTGTTTTTAAACATTTTTCTAATACCTTAGCAAAATTGTTAACCAAGGAGATTGGCCGGTAATTGGTGACAAGCTCCTTGTCTCCAGACTTGAAGATTGGCACAACGACTGAACTCTTAAGTGCCCTGGGAATTATACCTGTAGAAAAAATCATGTTTAAAATAAATAAGAACGGTTTTTGAATATTTACGTGGATTGATTTTATAGTTGTAGCTGTGAGGCCATCTGGACCAGGCGCAGAATTATTTTTTAAACTATTTATATTGTTAATTAGCTCGTTTTTACTGATTGGGTTTTAAAATAAAGAATTTTGTTGATGTTTATTGGAGTCCACACCTGGATTATTTGTCTTGGAGATATTTTTTATCATTTTGTTACCGATGTCTCCAAAAAAACAATTAAAAAAGTTAGCTTTTGATATATCCGTTTTAATGAGTTCATTTTTATCATTAACGATATTATATTTATCTACTTTTTTGCCTTTGTTATTATTTGTAGCTTGGTTGATAATCTCCCAAATTTTTTTCGTGTTGGTTTTAGCTTGATTTAGTTCTGTTTTATAGTAATCATTTTTTGTTTTGTGAATTAGGTTTTTTAATTTATTTCTGTAATTTTTATATGCTCTTTCCTGATCTTTATTGTAGTTTTTATTTAGCTTTTTTTTCAAACTATCTCGGTACCTAATTGATTGAACTAAACCACTAGTGATCCAGGGTTTGATTTTAAACTTCGAATTTTTTATGGGAATTTCAATTTTGCTTTTTGTATATTATTTTCAATTTTTTTATAAAAAGATTATAAGACCTTTCTGGATCATTAGAGTTTAGTTAGTTTAGTACTTAGCCGAGTGTGTCAGATACGACAGGATCAGGTTGCAAATCTTTGGAACTCAAAGAGTCAACCAAGAGGAACTAAGAGATCTTCCCTGGGCCAATATCCTGACCTTTATTGAAAGGACGGGCAGGTTCAAGGAGGACTCAAATTAGTAAATGGCTGGGATTGCCTGGGGTGACAAAAAGGGCCAGATATGGCCTAGTTGTCCGGCTTTGGCCAACCCAAAAATTTACTACTACTAGTTAGTTTAGAGATTATATGTATAAACATTAAAATGATCTAAGGTTTTATTCAAACACGGCAAATATGATTTTCTAAGTACCTGCATTGACTTTAAATGAGGCAAAACATATGAAAGTTACTGTATAGTTAACATGTTAACATGTACATTGACTTGGACGCCGATATGGAATCTCTTGCATCCATTGACATAAATTCTATTAGTGCAAATGATATACTGGATGCCATTAAAAAACTTCCAAATAAGGCTACTGCTGGTCATGACAATATTCCAAGTTATTTACTTAAAGACTGTGGCGATATATTTTGCTACCCATTATTGATTCTGTTTAATCTTATAATAAAAACATCTTCATTTCCTGATACATAGAAAATTGGTAAGGTTTGTCCGATCTTAAAAAAGGGAAATCCTGCAGTGATTAGTAACTATCGCCCTATTACAATACTTTCCAATTTCTCCAAAGTGTTTGAAATGATTATCTACAACTACATATACAAGTCTGTGAAGAACCTAATTTCTATAAACCAACACGGCTTTATGACTAAACGGTCTACTGTCTAATTTAACTGAATTTTCTAATTTTGTTGCTCACACTGTTGATAACAAGGGTCAAGCCGATGTAATCTATACTGATTTTATGAAGGCGTTCGACCGAATCGATCATTATATTATTATTAAAAAACTTAAACAGAGATATGGTTTTAGCAGCAGACTAGTTAAACTTTTTTTGTCATATTTGTTAGATAGATATCTTTACGTCTTTTATAATGGATTTGGTTCTGATCTATTTCTAGCAATGTCAGGGGTACCTCAAGGTTCTAACCTTGGACCTTTGCTTTTTTTATTATTCATAGATGATCTTAGTGAGTTAATTGAATGCCTGCATTTATTTTTTGCTGACGATTTGAAACTATTCATGCAAATAATTTGCATCAATGACTGCATTAGATTACAGAGGGTCTTGGATGCACTGCAACAATGGTGTGAATATAACTGTTTCAATTTAAATGTATCTAAATGTAAAATCATCTCCTTCACGCGTAAAAAAAAAAACCAATACTTTATAATTACTCAATAAGTTCTTCCTCCTTAGAGAGAGTATATTCCATTAAAGATTTGGGTGTCACATTTTCTAGTGATTTTTTATTCAGAGAACATTTAGATAGTATTGTATCAGCCTCATTAAAAATGTATGGTTTTATAAAGAGAAATTGTAGTAAATTTACCAGTGTACTTGCTTTAAAGACCCTTTACAACTCTTTTGTTCGCTCTAGACTGGAATATTGTTGTACCATTTGGAATCCGTTTTATGAAGTTCACAGACAACAGGTAGAGAAAGTGCAAAAAAAGTTTCTTAAGTGTTTGGTATATATCCAGCCAGAGGTTATGATTATAACGTCTTACTGTCTCAATTTGAGTATCAATCCCTAGAACTTCGCAGAACAATAACCAGTATTAAAATGCTATGTTACGTATTGAATGGTAGAATGGACTCACCATTTATTTTATCAAAGCTAAATTTTTGCGTTCCAGCTAATTGTACAAGAACTTCTACCACTTTTTATAATCAAGTTGCCAGAACGAATACTCTACGAACTGAACCAATTTTCAATATGATGTTTTGTTATAATAGATATTGTAAGAGTTGCGATATCCACTTTGATTCAGTGAGTAGAATAATTAATTGTATAGTTCTAGAGTATTGGCCAAAATGTTGATTTTAATTTCTACCATTTCAGTGATATATCGTATCTGTATTTGTTATATTATTATAATATTAGATATTTTATTACATTGTTAATTAACTTTAAACCTTTATTTTGTAAACTTTAATTTTGTAAATTTTCAAATAATATTGTCCTGTAATTGTTTTTTCTGTTGGGGAATTAAGATATTATTATTATTATGTAATGTCAATATAACAATATTGTTTTTCTTCAAGCGTACTAAAATGTTAATATTTTATAACTAAACACACTAGATAGAAGTGATCTATTTTTTTACAGTTAAAAAATGGGCTCATTGTTGTACTCTGTAAAAAAAAGTTAGTTAGCGAAGCCGCCACCTGGCCGCAGCACTATTTGATGTTGATGGCAGCCATTGTTTGTTTTGGTAGTTTATTTTGTAAACAGTGCGAAATTTTGTGCAAAAACCTTGTGAAATTGTGTGAAATTGATTAAAAATGATCGAAGAAGAAGAGTATATGGATTGTACACCTCCAAATCTCTCCGAAATAGCAAATGCTACACTGGACAAATTAATACCATCAAAATCTCGAAAAGTTTATGATTTAGCATACGAAAAATTTTTAAAATGGGCTAGGGAACAGAAGACTAAAGTTTATTCCGAAAATGTTTTATTGGCCTATTTTTCCGGACTGTCCAAAGATTTAAAAAGTTCCACTTTGTGGTCGCAATATTCCATGCTAAAAACTGAACTGGACATTAAAAAGAATGTAAATATTGGAAAATTTACAAAACTAACAGCCTTCCTAAAACGTAAAAGCGAAGGTTATAAACCAAAAAAATCGGAAACTTTAACTAAGGAACAGTTTGACTTTTTTATGGATAAAGCACCAAACAGTATTTACCTAGCTGCAAAGGTAAAAACCAGAAATAAATATTCTTCAACTTGTTCCTAATTAAGTTATTTTTTTTAGATTGTTTTGCTATTTGGAATGTCGGGAGCATTAAGATGTGACGAACTTGTCCAGCTAACAATAAATGATATTGAAGATTTGGGAAAATTGTTACTCGTCAAAATTAGGGAATCAAAAAACAAAACATCCCGTTCCTTCACCATATTAGGAGAAAAATACCTAAACCTTTACAGATCCTATGCAGCTCTTCGACCTGCAGATATGTCCACTGCAAGATTTTTTATAAGATATAAAGAGGGAACTTGCCACAAAGTGGTTATGGGTATTCATAAAATTTCTTCTATACCTAAAGACGTAGCAACATTCTTAAAATTGCAAAATCCTAAAAATTATACTGGACATTGTCTACGTAGATCAAGTGCTACATGGTTAGTAGATGCAGGTGGTGATTTGGCATCATTGAAAAGACATGGAGGCTGGAAATCCAGCACAGTGGCTGAAGGTTATATAGATGAGTCATTGGCAAATAAAAAGCAAACAGCCGAAAGGATTTTAAATCCAAAAGCAACTTGTACTGTTACAAATTCAAATATAGTTGATGCGGTTAATTTTGTTAATATGGAAGACCCTGCTGATACTAATAAAGAAAATGTTTTGATTGATGGTAATATTCAAAAAAAAAAAATTGTTATTGAAGATTTGGAACTCCATTCTGTTAAAAAACTAAATACAGTAGTCCAAACAACTAGTACCAATTCAAGCAAATCTAATACCTCTGAAGATGGATTTACAATAAAAAGTTGCCAATTGCAAAATTGTACTTTTAATATTACAATTAATAAAAATCAATAAGTCTGTTCATAGATAAGTTTGTTAAATTATATTTTTAAATAATGTTAAAACGATTTCAATAAAAAAAACTTTAATGAAAAACATACCTAATTACTAAATAAATCAAATGCAAAAACTAATATAAAAAATATATTATATATAAATATATATATATATATATATATATATATATATATATATATTATATTTAGGACGCTTGAAGAAAAAATAGTATGTTTCACTCAGAGGAAAAGTGCTTTTTTTTACTCGTCTGTAGTTTCCGGACTCCGCTTCGCGTCGTCCGTAAATTCTACAGACTAGTAAAAAAAAGCTTCACTTTTCCTCTTAGTAAAACAATATACTATTATAATACAGTTCCCGGGAAACGGATTTAAATAAAGATTTCGAACACACATAATTTTTTTTTGTTTATGTGAATAGGTTTTTCTTACTAACTAAAACGTGATATAAATCAAAATCTTAACCGAGACCGTTTTTGAAAACAAAAACGACCTTTTTAAAACATTTCATGAATATTTTTGATATTAAGAGTTTTATACTAATTCCAGAAGTCAAATACCATCTATATATTTTTTTCATTTGACATTGATAATATTAAATCTGTAAAACGTCAAAATCCAAAATGGCAGATTCAACATGGCGGAAAATTATGAATTTTGTGCGATTGTCTGAGTCGGAGTGTTGTAAAAAGTTTTAATTTTATTCTAAAAAAAATAGTCGACTAAGAGGTAAATTTACCTATCTGGATATCTTCAAATTTTTTAGGAAACTTAAACGATTTTAAAATTTATGTTGGTGATTTATACTTACTATAAATATATTTTTTTGTTAGGTACCTTAAAGAGAACTCAATTCGTTAATGTATTTAAATTATTTTATTCTTAACTATTTTATTTTAAATTCAACAAAAATCGGTATAGGTACTTTAGACATTTTAAAAATGACACACATTTTAGAGGTAAATTTACCTAAACCTAAGGCCATACATAATGGAAATTTGTAGACGTTGTAGATGAAATTGGGTTGGTATTACGTGCTTTGGCGTTCCATTCATTACAAACTAAAATTTTTAAAAATATTTTTCCTTTTTACGTGCCTGTACAAAATGAGGGTAACAGTCTATGTAAGCAAGTATGTATTTTGCCCTTGTAGAGCCTAAACACCTAGATTAAAATCACACGTGTGACACTGGCCATATAAAATTGTGATAAAGACAAAATAGCGTCCACCAGAAACCATATTGTTTAAATTAAAACTTATATAAAAAACTTGTTAGGTTTAAAAATATGTAAAAATTCTACACTGGAGGGGTTACTTTTTTAAAATGATTATATTTTCATTTAAATTGGTATATTATGGTTTTTGAGTTCGCTCAATCTGAATCTTTGTTTATTTGTTTAACCTCGTACTATTCTACTTAATTAAGCATCCCCTAAGTCCAGGACTTGTGTGGGCTAGTTATAGAGGGAACCACCGGCTTATACTGACTTTCGAACCAGTTTTTATAGGGAGTGTCCGCTTCACTTATGCCTTCGCCACATTTCAATTATTAATTAACTAAAAAAGGCAAATCGGCGCCAGTGAGAATCGAACTCATGCTAGTTGTAGTAGTCATGTACAGACGCGGTAGACCACTACACCAATCCTACCCATCTGTTTATATCTTTTTTCTAACTTCACCCCCAGGGAAAGGGGCCATACTTCTTTATACAACATTTTCGTAAAAAATGGTACCTATATAGGGCTTTGAAGTCGCTGAAACTAAATCTGATAATAAAAAACTGAGGAAAATTATTTTTAAATATTTTCTTGGAAAAAATAGAAAAGCCTATTTATCTGTGCAGCGCATTTTTTTGTAGGCCAGTGTAATTAATAAAAGCATAATAACTAAATTTTTATCTCCATCAGAGATGAAGCTACTTCATCTTAAGGGTCGTTTTCAGACATATTATGCTAATATGCCCTTTTGACTAATTGCAAAATAAATTAGGGATAGTACGTAAATCATTTTGAAAGCCAACCCTGTTTCTTGTCGCTTTATCTAGAAGGCGGTAAAAGCTTTGGCCTATAACTTACCAAGCAAACCTGCCGTATTACTTAACCGCAACATTTTCATCTTAGTGCAAAATTACTCAGAGTACATACGATGTATTTATTAGTGTGTTCAAGGATAAGCCTGGCACTATAAGTTTTTGGGCGTTTAATTTCTTTTTTGACAAACCAACATATTTCTTTGTCTATTAGGTGCACTGATAAAAAGGTACTGAAAATTACAATATTGGTTCTGTGAAAAATACCCAACTTATTTTGAATTTTTACAGATTTATTATATTTTTACCTTTTTTTTGGAATTTTACACAAAAACTGTGAAATCACTAATTAATTTTGTGATATCATTAATTAATTTTGTAATTTTTAAATATGAATCTTGTAATTTCAAAATGTCTTTTTCTAATCTGAAATCACAAATTATGTTTTGTAAAA
Organism: Brachypterus glaber; assembly: GCA_958510825.1. Classification (NCBI taxonomy): domain Eukaryota; kingdom Metazoa; phylum Arthropoda; class Insecta; order Coleoptera; family Kateretidae; genus Brachypterus; species Brachypterus glaber. The sequence goes on from CAUEHQ010000496.1 coordinate 7,930, forward strand.
CTATAACGTAATTAGGCAATATTCCTACGGAATTTTGTGATTTTACCAAATATATTTCGGAATCTAATATCCCAACACTCTGGACATGCGCGGCATCCATAATCGACTATTAAATAACATTTAGACAGGTACACATCTCGACGCTCTGCTATTTTTGAGTATTATAACTTGTTTAATCGTGAAAATTATGTGCAGTGAATTGTCGTATGCTCAATATATAAGATAATATCTGTATAGGTGTTAGTATTTACGTATAGTCATTAAGAAAATAACATTTTGTTTTATACAGATAAATCTAATATAGTTCTTTTATATAGATATAGTTCTTGCAATACTAGGTACAAGTCATTAGCCTAAAGCTTAAATATTTCTTTAAAGTTGTGCTTAGTTTGTAATAAAATTATTAAACTGATTTGGCCCATCCGTTTGGTAAGTTAATATATAAATATAAAATAACTTCGACTTTTTGTGTTTATTAAAAGTTTAATAAAAAATTTATTATTTGTTTTATTTAAAATATTATATATTATACATTATTCAATTTTTAATTTTAAATGCAACACTTGGCCCATTTGATGCAACTGTGTTACAATTTAAAAAATAAATAATATTTATTTTTAAGTTATTAGTACAGTAACGTTGGTATTTTACCTTTTTACTGTGCTAACAACTAAAAAATAGAAAGGTTTTGAGTTGTGACATTAGCTTAGTTTACACCATAGGTACCATATTTTAAGTCCAGGTACTTTTTTTCTACGTATCTCTGTTTACAGGATTTTGTACACAGAGATAGTACCTATGGTGTAAACTAATCCATTATTGCACCAAACGAGCGAGTTTGGACTTTTGGACTTTAAATTTACAAGGTAAATTCACTAGTGAATTTTACAAAATTTGTTTCTAGTTTTTAAGGAATATACAGGGTTATTCACGGAAGTGGCCTATTAAACGTTTATGGAGAACCAATAACTTTGAAAGTCTGCTAATTTGCACTTTGGGGTTTTTGAATATGGGCAATCGTTTAAAAATGTTTTCATGCTTGTGCCACTTCCGGTTGTACCGGAAGTGGCACTCAACTTTAATTTTTTAAATGGAACACCCCATATATTTTTTAATTTTTTAAATTTGCATAAAATTTGCTTTATTTTAATGTATAACACGTTATGTCCATTTCCAGTAGTTTTTGAGTTATTCAAGTTTTTAGCGAAAAATAAGCAAATTCAAGCACCCCTAAAAACAATAATTTCTCCTTGATTTTTTAAATTGAAGAAAAGTTGTTTTGTATTTTGCTCAATGATGGTTAAGCGAATCATTCTAAGCTAAAATGGAATCCAAAATTTATACAGGGTGTCTGAAAAAGCAGGTCAAACTTAACAAAATTAAAATAGCCATAACTCTTTTTTTTTAAATGACACCCTACATTTTTTTGTATTTGTTTAAATAGAGAATTCAATTTTCTTTAAAATAAGTATAGGATACCCTATACCTAACTTTAACCGTTTTCGAGCTATTTGCAAATTAATGTGAAAAAGAAGTATTTTGCAGTATTTCTGCAATTACGTAAATTTTTAAAATTGTATTGTGTTTTTATTTCTTTTAACCTAAATGTTATCGTTCTTATCGTGATAAATTAGTGTAAAATAATGGCAGAGGCTTATTCTTACCCTGTTATTTTGGATTTATTTGCTATTTTTGGTGAAAATGATAAAATAATTAGTAGAACCTGCAGAAACTTTAATACAAAATATCCTGATTTACCAAGAATGTCATGTAAAAAATTTAGAAGAATACACAAAAATTTTTCGCAATTTGGAAAAGAAAATGCAGTGAAATCTCTTACGAAACCAATTACAAACAACGAAAATAACGAAGTCAATGTTTTGGGTTACTTTTATGCATATCCACATGCCTCAATTCCTGCAGCTAGTTACGACTTGGGAAATTCTTATTCAAGCATCCAAAGAATTTTAAAAAACCACAAGATGCACGATTACAAAAAGCAAAAAATACAGGCCTTAAAACCTAATGACTTTCAAAATAGAGTGGACTTTTGTGAAAATCTTTTGATAAATATTCAAGAAAAACCAAACTTTTTAAAAAGAATAATTTGGACGGACGAGGCTAAATTTTCTCAACAGGGTATTTTTAACAGAAGAAATGTACACTACTGGGCGCATGAAAATCCAGTTTTAAGGTAAATATAATGATCTTTGAGGTAAATAAATAAAAATCGATTAATTTTTCTGGCCTATTTTATAAAATATAACAAATTTTAACAGAAATACGGCTGTTTCACAATAATTTGCAAATAGCACAAAAACGGTTAAAGTTAGGTATAGGGTATCCTATACTTATTTTAAAGCAAATTGAATTTTCTATTTAACCAAATAAAAAAAAATGTAGGGTGCCATTTAAAAAAAATGAGTTATGGCTATATTAAATTTGTTAGATTTGACCTGCTTTTTCAGACACCCTGTATAATTTTTGGGTTCCATTTTAGCATAGGATAATTCGTTTAAGCATCATTGAGCAAAACACAAAACATCTTTTCTCCAATTGAAAAAATCAAGGAGAAATTATTGTTTTTAGGGGTGCTTGAATTTACTTATTTTTCGCTAAAAACTTGAATAACACAAAAACTACTGAAGATAGACATGAAGTATTATACTGTAACGATATAAATCGTCACTTTGTAATATAGCAAGGGTTAATTAAACTATTCGTTTACTTACGTTATAATTTATGTTTATTTTGTATATAAATAGTTACGTACGTACAGAACTATTTTGTATCTGGGACTATTTTGTAGCAGGAACTGAATTCTAACCATATGAGTCTCTATTCCATAGTTCTACCTGAAAATAACATAAAGAAAACATAATTAGAATATGATTTTTAATAATAAAGAATCATATGACTTATTTCTCTATAATACATTTGTCTATGGACTTACCTGGTTTTTATATGTTTCAGAGTCTATTGAGGGTTGGATTTCACTGGCTTTCATCTGTAGCTTGTTTCTCCTGGAAAGTTTCGTATGCTTATTCCTTCGGGATAATCCAGAATTTGTTGAAAATAGTTTGCTGGAACTGCTCACTTAGATTCAGTATTTTGTTTATACTTAGTTCACAGGACACTTAGTATTCTGTTCGTATTTTTATTAGTTTTGCTGATAAACAATAAGTATTGTTTATATTTGTTTCTTAGAGTAATATTTTGAGGTTAGATATCACTAATACGGATTTATTAGGAAATATTCTTTTGTTATTATCTTTGATGTAGTTTTCGTTACCTTTATTAGGAATCCTATACGGTAAAACTGTAGTTGATAATGACTTGCATAGATGTCGCTAATAGTTCAGAAATAGTATTTTATTTACCTGAAGGGTTCATACCGGTTGATAAGGTCGATTTTCGCCCTTCTTGAAGCAACTCGAATACAATGGTGGTGTCATTTTGACGAGTGTTTATTTTCTGTAATCATCGAAGTAATCCTTCATGTATTTTTATTTAAAGTTAGTGAAAATGAATATTTAAACAATGCGGAAGATATTGTAACGGTTATTTTCTACAATTACGCATTTATCACGTTTCGATGGACATCGAAGACTTAGTATGACATGTAAGTTAAGTTTTTCTGTTTCTTAGAATATTTCTAAGATATAATTATTGTTTTAGCACCATTAATTAAGCACCATTAAGCACCATTATTACTACATTACTAGACCATTAATTAATTACCATTAATTACTCACCATTTCTATACCATTAATATGGAATTACATTAATTTAAGTTGAAGTTTATTTTGGTATATTTGATATACAAGTTCTCCGCATGGAGTGATGTTCTGTTGGAACATGGTTCTGTAATTTTCGGCATAGATAAATTCTATGTAACCGTCTAGCAGACAATTTTACATTGGACATAATTTTCAAAAGTATATTTTATCCCGGACAACATTTTCAATCGTACATTTTATCCTGGAAGATGATTTTTCCAAAGTAGATGGGACAGCCTATATTTTTTTTCTTTCATTTGAGAAATGAATTCATCAGCATAGGGGAGACTTGTACAGATGGAGCCGATGGAATTCATACCTCATGGATTTTGCAGAAACCAGCTAAGTACTCATTCTGAAAACTTTTGAAAGCAATATTTCATATTTTTAAATTCTTTTATTTCAATATTCTTATAACTGTAAACTTTATCAGATCTGATATAGTATTGATTAATACTATATGCCCTTCTGGCTTTTGTTCATTTTTAGGTACTTATTTTTTTTAAAACATTTAATCTCATTTATTAATTATTAAATATCATACTTTTGATTAAATGATTTCTAATTTAAGCATGACTTTTATACACTGCAAGAAATGATTGTTGTTTACATACATTTCTTGGTGCTTGCTGAACTTCATGTTTTCTTTATACATTTAAGTCGAATGATTTCTGAATTTAGTAATTTTTATTAAGATTTCTTTAATTATATCTTAATATAATTACACATATTTTTTATATATATTAATACATTACTTGATGTGCTTTCATTAAGTTTATTTATAATAAATTTCTCAAATGAATTATCTTATTTTATTTAGGGGTTATATTTTCTCAAACTGAAAAGCTTAAGTATTTACACTAGGTTGTTACTTACCTAAAGGAGTAAAAGCTAAAGTAACTGGCGCCCCTAACAACATTAATCAATTCTTTCTATTTTTCCCTTGCCCATACCCATTGCTCCGCTGTCAAAAATTGCCGTTGGCAGTGAACGTATTAATTACGGTACACTAATATTGGCGCCCAAGAACGTGGTATTTGGAAAGATAGAACACTTTTTTTTTTTTTAATTTTACTCCATTTTTCTCAGTGTATTTTTTGTAAAAATCTAAAGCTTATTTTTTTTTCAGTGTAACTTAAAGTTCATTTTGAGAAAAACTACATATAACTGTTGAATAAAATATTTTTTGTTGAAAATTAAGTCAAATTAGAGTTAATCTGATAAGATATATCAGATATGTGTTTTTTAAGTTTTTTCTGAATTTTATGGAATAACATGGAATAGAGAAATTTTGGCGTGGGTTCAGTTTTTCTAGAAATTATCGTTTATTCAATAGAAATAAATGGATAATAGGGTATTTATTTATGCGAAGGATATGAATAAATATTAGCTAATTTTGTAGTTTTGGAGACTATTTATAATTATTAATTTGTCCAATTGAGATAAATAATAATTTAGTATTTTTTTGACATATTTGGGAAATTTTCCAAAGTATGCAAAAACTTTGTTGAACAGTGTACACAAAAAAAAAATAATTTGTGGTACAGTATAAATATTTTATTATTAAAATAAATATTTTGAGTAAATTAAAGTTAATTTTGAAAAATAAATATTCAAAATGGACGATTTAGATAAAATGGAAATTCGATTTTTGACTGCAAAAATGGTAAAAATTTAGCAAAAATAGGTCTAGCTTTACGAACGTCTGTAAATGAAGTTACGGGGTATACGCCGGCATTTCTTAATTTTGGGAGGAATGTACCTATCACAGGAACTTATTATGGCAAAATGACATCAACTGATGGTGTTAAATTAGAACCTTGTGACAGAGACTCGTATAGCCAAGACTTGGGAAATCTTAAAGAGATTTTTGTTGATGTAAAGAAATATTTACATGAAGCTTATGAACGAAATAAGCGTACTTATGATTTGCGCAAGCGTGAAGTAAATTTTGATATAGGTGAAAAAGTTTGGAGACGAAACAAAGTACTCTCAGATGCTAGTAAAAGTTTTGCTGCAAAACTTGCTCCAAAGTACATACTTTGCAAAGTTGTTGCGAAAAAGTCAAAGTTAGTGTATATTTTGGAAAATGCAGATGGTCATAGAGGCGACTGGCATGTTAAGGATCTAAAGAAATATTTTGGATCGAATAGTGACATTTCAGTTGGCTAGATTTGATTAAATAAGAATATATTCTTAGTATTATTCGGAATGATATTTAAAAAATATCAATGTATTGAAAATATTTAAAGGGTACCCAAAACTTTTGTATATAGTAAAAAAAAAATATATAAATATATTTTTTGTAGAAGAGGATTCTGATGCGCGTAGTCAAGTCTTATTTCTATTTTTTTTTTAATCTTGATAAAACTTAGCTAAAAAGAAAAACAAAATTAATTATGACAATTACCTGATTATGACAATTACCTGTTTATGACACACACCGATAAAGTCCCAAAATTATGTTCTACATAAGAGTAGGCGGATGATACACGTAGTTATCAAGCTTAGCTATTGTTAATTATCAAGTAGTATTTCAAATGATTTACATAAAGTATTGTATTTTTTGTTGATTTATTAAATAAAATATAGTATATATTTTAGCTATTTAAGTTAAATAGTTATAGAGTTTGGTATAAAAATATTTTTTGTATATTAAATATTTTTATTATTTTTGGAGGGGGCATGTGTAACGATATAAATCGTCACTTTGTAATATAGCAAGGGTTAATTAAACTATTCGTTTACTTACGTTATAATTTATGTTTATTTTGTATATAAATAGTTACGTACGTACAGAACTATTTTGTATCTGGGACTATTTTGTAGCAGGAACTGAATTCTAACCATATGAGTCTCTATTCCATAGTTCTACCTGAAAATAACATAAAGAAAACATAATTAGAATATGATTTTTAATAATAAAGAATCATATGACTTATTTCTCTATAATACATTTGTCTATGGACTTACCTGGTTTTTATATGTTTCAGAGTCTATTGAGGGTTGGATTTCACTGGCTTTCATCTGTAGCTTGTTTCTCCTGGAAAGTTTCGTATGCTTATTCCTTCGGGATAATCCAGAATTTGTTGAAAATAGTTTGCTGGAACTGCTCACTTAGATTCAGTATTTTGTTTATACTTAGTTCACAGGACACTTAGTATTCTGTTCGTATTTTTATTAGTTTTGCTGATAAACAATAAGTATTGTTTATATTTGTTTCTTAGAGTAATATTTTGAGGTTAAATATCACTAATACGGATTTATTAGGAAATATTCTTTTGTTATTATCTTTGATGTAGTTTTCGTTACCTTTATTAGGAATCCTATACGGTAAAACTGTAGTTGATAATGACTTGCATAGATGTCGCTAATAGTTCAGAAATAGTATTTTATTTACCTGAAGGGTTCATACCGGTTGATAAGGTCGATTTTCGCCCTTCTTGAAGCAACTCGAATACAATGGTGGTGTCATTTTGACGAGTGTTTATTTTCTGTAATCATCGAAGTAATCCTTCACGTATTTTTATTTAAAGTTAGTGAAAATGAATATTTAAACAATGCGGAAGATATTGTAACGGTTATTTTCTACAATTACGCATTTATAACGTTTCGATGGACATCGAAGACTTAGTATGACATGTAAGTTAAGTTTTTCTGTTTCTTAGAATATTTCCAAGATATAATTATTGTTTTAGCACCATTAATTAAGCACCATTAAGCACCATTATTACTACATTACTAGACCATTAATTAATTACCATTAATTACTCACCATTTCTATACCATTAATATGGAATTACATTAATTTAAGTTGAAGTTTATTTTGGTATATTTGATATACAAGTTCTCCGCATGGAGTGATGTTCTGTTGGAACATGGTTCTGTAATTTTCGGCATAGATAAATTCTATGTAACCGTCTAGCAGACAATTTTACATTGGACATAATTTTCAAAAGTATATTTTATCCCGGACAACATTTTCAATCGTACATTTTATCCTGGAAGATGATTTTTCCGAAGTAGATGGGACAGCCTATATTTTTTTTCTTTCATTTGAGAAATGAATTCATCAGCATAGGGGAGACTTGTACAGATGGAGCCGATGGAATTCATACCTCATGGATTTTGCAGAAACCAGCTAAGTACTCATTCTGAAAACTTTTGAAAGCAATATTTCATATTTTTAAATTCTTTTATTTCAATATTCTTATAACTGTAAACTTTATCAGATCTGATATAGTATTGATTAATACTATATGCCCTTCTGGCTTTTGTTCATTTTTAGGTACTTATTTTTTTTAAAACATTTAATCTCATTTATTAATTATTAAATATCATACTTTTGATTAAATGATTTCTAATTTAAGCATGACTTTTATACACTGCAAGAAATGATTGTTGTTTACATACATTTCTTGGTGCTTGCTGAACTTCATGTTTTCTTTATACATTTAAGTCGAATGATTTCTGAATTTAGTAATTTTTATTAAGATTTCTTTAATTATATCTTAATATAATTACACATATTTTTTATATATATTAATACATTACTTGATGTGCTTTCATTAAGTTTATTTATAATAAATTTCTCAAATGAATTATCTTATTTTATTTAGGGGTTATATTTTCTCAAACTGAAAAGCTTAAGTATTTACACTAGGTTGTTACTTACCTAAAGGAGTAAAAGCTAAAGTAACTGGCGCCCCTAACAACATTAATCAATTCTTTCTATTTTTCCCTTGCCCATACCCATTGCTCCGCTGTCAAAACTAGCCGTTGGCAGTGAACGTATTAATTACGGTACAATACATCAAAATAAAGCAAATTTAATGCAAATTTTAAAAATTAAAAAATATATGAGGTGTTCCATTTAAAAACTCAAAGTTAAGTGCCACTTCCGGTACAACCGGAAGTGGCACAAGCATGAAAATATTTTTAATCGATAGGCCATATTCGAAAACCCCAAAGTGCAAATTAGCAGACTTTTAAAGTTATTGGTTATCCATAAACGTTTAATAGGCCACTTCCGTGAATAACCCTGTATATTGTAATATTACATTAAAAAAAAAAACTAAAAATTTAATTTTTATTCCTGAAATTTACAATATAAAATGTGTAAAATTCAATTTATTTTCGTAAATGTTTTGTAATTATAAAAAATCCAATTTTTATTCTGGAAATTTACAATTTACAAATTGTAAAATTTAGATAACTATTATTTAAATAAATAAACAGTATTTATTATGTAAATTGCTTTTCACAACTTTTTTGTAATTTTCCCGAATATGTTCTGGCCACAAAATTACCCACGATACATTCGGGAATTTTACCAATTCGTTTTTACAGTGTGTGGCCTTTGGAACATTTTAGGAGTAAAAAAAATAAGCCGCTTTTTTTAATTTCATTTATTTTACGTTTTAAACGTCCAAGTTTCGAGGTATTATTAAGGGTCTAAAGAAAATTCGGCATAATAATAGATTAAGGGTTTTCTAATGCTTAATATAGTGCATTTTATTGCAATGGTTATTGACAGTATTCGGCGTAAACTCAGTTATGACTCATCAACGTTGAAAATAAACGCAGAAACATAGGCTTTACGGAATAATTTTGCCGAATTATGAGGCAAGTATTTATAAATCGAAACATTTGACGACTAATTTGTTACCCACAACAATATTAACTATACATATTAAATATAAATACGTATATATATCGATGTTTAAAAAAAAAAAAACAACATTTGACGACTAATTTGTTACCCACAACAATAATAACTATACATATTAACTATACATACGTATATATTCGGTGTTTAAAAAAAAAAAACAACACTCGATTTTTGTCTTTTAAGAATACGAAAGTTTTTAATTTTTATTTGTCGATAACTTTTTTCCCACCTTACTCGTTTAAATGGAATCATTAAAAAAAAATCAAGATAAAAAGAAATAAAAATGTAAATATTTAAAACCTCGCCTCAACGCTAGAGTCTGCGTGGCGCCTATGCGAGTACTGGAAATTCGCCGACTACTCGTTATTGACCATCAAAAATCGGTTAACTTGATCTCATGATAATTATGATTATAATCGAGCACACAAGATTTATTAATCGAAAAAAAGTTCCAAAAAAGGAAGACGTGTGTTTTTTTTATGTTTGTTCCCGCATAACTTTGGAACGGATGAACGGAATTTGAGGAAACCTTTTGCAACTTGAGGACATTCACGAGGTGGTCCCGTTTTAATTTGACGCTCTGATAATGCCGGGTAAGCCGGATAATTAAGATAAATCTAATCGTTTTAACGCAATTTCACTTAAAACCGGCTTAATTTGGTTCTAATACCAACCAAATTTTTAGAAAATGATCGGATAACTCGGATAAGCCGAATAACTTGATTACGGCATCTTTTAAATGCCGCTAAACTTGATTCTGTGGACCTGTATATTAAAATACCAAGAGGAAATTATAAAATTTGTTATTATACCATAAGGCGTTATTTGATTAATACTTAAAGCTTAAAGTTTAACAAAGTTTTTCTTTAGCATTTCGTTTAGAATAAGGTTGGTTGGACTTTTGGGCGCTGAAATAAAAATACTACTTAATTTATTTTTTAGAAATTTATCTTTAATATGATGACGTCACAACGCACTAATACTACGTTGTGACGTCAACAGCTGTCCGAGATGGAAGGACAACTATAATTTAGCTTAGATGAAGTTACAAATCTACAAGTTCTGTGTCTTTAAAAAGTAAAAAATAAAAAGTTTTGGCAAAAAAAAATTAACCGACTTCTGTCTCTAAAAAGTAAAAAATAAAAAATAAGTCAACAACAAACAATGTAACAACAAAAATAATTGTTTGTATTTAATTTAGAGGGTGGTGAAATTGGCACCGGCTTATTTTTTATTTTTTACTTTTTAGAGACAAGTCGGTTAATTTTTTTTGTAACAAAAAAGAGCACCATTTTTCTTAAAAACACAGCCATACTATTTTAATTTATCATTTCAGAAACCGTTGAATTTCATTAGCTTAATTAGCTTAATTAACTTAATGTAAACATGTAATATAATTTTCACTAAAATGTAGAAAACATTTTTTTTTTAGATTTGCTTAGTAGATGCTTAATAAACATGAGTTTCATAATGTGGATTTTAGCTATAATCTCTATCGGATAACATTTCTTGAACAATTTCCTATATTATAACAATTATTATTCCATCATTTTGTTTTTTAACATTGTATTTTTCATAATAATTATTGTAAAATAAATTAAAATTTTAAATATTAAATCGAAAATAAAATAAAACAAGCTGTGAATATATGTAATTCTACGCATTCCATTATATACTATTCACACGGAAAGAAATTAGTGTGCTCTGCGCTATACATTATAAGATATTTGGTAACAGTGGCAAATTATAGTGATTTAAGCTATAGATTATAAGGGACACAATAACTAATAATGTTAAAAATAAATTGGAAACGATTATATATATTACAGACACGATTATATTTATTACAGGCACTATTATAAATTTACAGAAATTTTATTATATTTTAAAAATTATTAGTACGGACAATAATTAAATCTATTTAAGCTATAAATGCCATACTATTTGTTATATTTTATTATTCACTAAACAATTAAAGTATTTCATATAAATTTTTACACTGACTGCCATAATTGTAAGAGAAAGCCTTGTATTTATATAATAAGCGATTATAATTTGCTTGATATGTGTGTTATAGCGCTCCTAGCTATAATTTACCTTGATCAGAAATTTCTTTCAGCTTTTTTTCGATTTTTTTTTAAGTTTAACCCCCCTTAACTATTTTGCTTTTGAGGGAATTTAAAAGCAATAGAGATCTTCCCATCATAGAACTCGATTTTTCCTAAAAATATCAAGTCGATCGGATTATTCGTTCTCGAGTTATCGTGTTTACACATTTAACTAGGACTTTTTTTTGGCGATTTCGCTAAATTTGAAACTACTGTATAATACTATTCTAGCGCTACGCGCTGTGAATAGTATAATAATTAAATGTTTAAATATTAGTACCTGCTTTTAAAAATGTATTAGCAAAATTAGTTAATCAAAATTGCCTTTTACATTACGAACATTTTTTACTGAAATACTTTTAATACTTTTTCATTCAATTTATAATAATTTTCAATCTCTATTTTATCCTTTGTTCGGCGAAATTTCCACCATATCCCAAAGGATTTTAAATTTAATTTCCTCAAAAAGGCTTAATTAATGAAATGTATTTTTATGAATTTAATGTAAAATAAATATTTAGAAATATTTAAAATTAGCATAGAAACAGTAATAAAGATATTGCATTTCCATATGGGGTGATTACTGCCAGTGGAAGATTTTGGGACTAAAAGTCCAAACCAATTTTCACAAAACGGACATACCTAGCGTGAAATTACTGTAAAATAATTACTGTAATAATTCTTTTATTTACAATAAATACATGTAAATGAATTGAATTGAAAAAAACAATTGAAAAAAAAAGAATTTTTTTTCATGATATATTTATTCTTTTAATAAATATTTGACCATTTTTGACGAAATAATTTTTTCCATAGTTAAATAATTAGTAGGTACCTACTTATTACCAATATTTGTTAAATTAATTTTTAAGTGGATTCCCTATAATATTTTGCTTTCCCATTTTGAAAATTTTCAGAAGTTCGGAAAGCATTGTATTCGTGCAAAAATTTTCAATTTTTTTTGTGTATTTTTGCGTTTTATGACGTTTTATGTCAATATATCAACTTCAAGCAAAAAAAAAATTGTCGATCGGTCGGTCGATCGTTCTGTCCGGAAAATCTTGTAAACACGATAACTTAAGAACGCTTTAAGCTAGAGAAGCTAGAGAATTCGAAATTTGGCATATAGGTAAAGTTCTTGTTCTGGATTGTATTTAGTGAACATTGGTGTGCGGCAAGGAGGGCAATGGGGAAAAATACATTGTTTTTGTAAAAACTTGAAAATTGCTATATAGTGGTTTTTAAGATTCCTGAAGTTGAATCCAATAATAAAAAATTTCTAACTCCACCCTTGCAGGGGGTTTCGTCAAAATTGGTATATAGGGGTTTCTGGGGTCGACGAATATGAATCTGATAATAATTTTTTTCTAATTTCACCCCCTGAGGGGTGGGGGGGGGTAGTTTTCGTAAAAACTGGTATATTGAGGTTTTTGAGGTTGCTGAAAGTGAATCTGATGATAAAAAAATTCTAAATCTACACCCTGGGGTGGGGGATACTTTTCGCGAAAATTGGTATATTGGGGTTTTTGAGGTTGTGAAAGTGAATCTGAATATAAAAAAAATGTAACTCGATCCCCAAAGGGGCGGGGGTTGAAAATTGGTATATTGGGGTTTTTAAGGTTGCTGATTAAAAAAAAATCAACTCCACCCCCTAAGGAGCGGGGGGTAGTTTTCTTGAAAAATTGTGTATTGGGGTTTTTGAGGTTGCTTAAAGTGAATCTGATAATAAAAAATTCTAACTCCACCCCCTAAGAGGCGAGGTAGTTTTCGTGAAAATTAGTATATTTTTAAGGTTGCTTAAAGTGAATCTGATAATAAAAAATCTATTTTACGCGCGGAGGTGAAACATGGGAAAGCTGTTTTACTGGGCAGTGTATTTTAAGTAATATTTCCTTTTTCAAAATTCAAATACCATCACAAGAAGAAAAGTAAACAATTACATAAACTAACAACAATTTATTATTTTCCAAAAATAGTTAATGTATTTTTCTAGTTATTGTAACATTGTTTAGTTCCGTTACTGTAGTCTAAAAGCTGGCGACCATTTTTATTTCTTTATTTTCTCCCAGCTCTATTTTATATATGTCTTAAAGTACATTATAATTAAGCTATTTATCATTCGCTAGGTCCTAGATCGGGTTCCTTTGGTTGCTAGAAGCTCCAAAGAGGTGGTGAAATGGGGTATATGAAAAATATATTGTATTCACAAGCATAGGGAAAAACGAACTTTATATACATTATAAAAAGTTGCAAAATCTATAATTTTTGTTTATTTCTTTTAAAGTTAAAAAGCTTTTCATTTTTAAACAAGGTTCGAAATGATTTCATATATTACTTGTTTTTTAGCTTTTGGTTATACCTCATAGATGGCGAAACTATGGCCTTGTCTGCAAACAGTTGAAGTTTGCGAATAAAATCAGTCTGTTGGCGCGCTTTGCCAAGAGAGGTTAGAAAACATAACCTAAAAATTGTTTTTCCGCATAAAAATCAAGATATTGGTCAGTTACGATGATTAAAAGGGTCAATACGATAATTCTTTAAGTTTCTAAGGAAAAAACCGCCGGACATAGAGCTACATACTTGGATCAAGAAAAATCTAAATTTAACCAACGATCAGGTGTGTGGCGTGCAATTTGATCACATAAAAAGAAAGGTGTTCATTAAACTGATTTCAGAGAATATTGTAACCAGAGTAATAAATAATACGAAAGATAGAGAACTTATATATGAAAATGAAGAAGGGAGGAACAGTGTTGCAATTACTGAGTATGAACAAACAGTATTGGTAAAGGTATTCGATTTTCCGTTTGAAACGGAAGACAGATTACTTAAAGATAAGGCAGAAGAATATGGAAGAGTAGTAAGCTGCAAAAGGGAGTTATTTAGTGGAGATAGTCTATTTAACAATTCAGAAACTGGAACTCGGTTAATATCAATGATTATGGCAAAACCTATGCCATCGTATCTAAGAATAGATGGCTGCACTTCATTTGTAGCGTATGAGGGTCAGTCAAAAACCTGTATGATATGTGATAGTGAACAGCATGTTTTTAAAGATTGCCCCAGAAATTATAAGAATAAAAACGCAAATACAAGGTCACCAATTCAACGCCCAAAGGTACCAAATCCACTTACCTATGCTAGGGTGGTCTCAGATACTCAGCAGTTGGCTACGCTAGAAGATGACGTGTCTTCAGAAGATCTACAGAATGAGAATATATATATGATATGATATATGATTCTAACATATCAATAATGACAGATCCCGATAATATTTATCCTAACCAAGAACAGCACAAGCAAGAACAAAGAAAGAAACGGAAGATAAACCAGCCACAAAAGTCAGAGTGAATGAAAAAGCCGAGGAGTATGAAACGGAAAGTAATCTTATTTTAGATGAAGATGAAGAAAAATATGAAAATAAAAATTTGACAATTAAGTTTGATAGTGAATTGGATAAAAAGCTTATGGAAAAAATGTCATCGCAGGATGATCTATTTAAGTAAAACAGGTATTCAGGTCTTGTTCATGTACCTTATAAATATTTAAAATGGCTCTATTAAAAACAATAGCATCAGTAAATATTAATGGGCTTAAGAATACAATTAAGAACACATTGTTAAATGATTTTATACGGTTAAACTCTATTGATATAGTTTTTTTGCAGGAGGTTAACTCGGAATTTTTTAATTGTATGCCGGGGTTTGAGTTTATTGCTAATGTAGGTCCCAATGATAGGGGAACAGGAATAATTTATAGAGCAGGTTACAGAATTGAAAATCTATCATTTGGGAATGAGGGTCGCTCAATAGCAGCGAAAATTGATAATATATCCTATGTCAATATATACAGCCCTTCAGGAACGCAAAACTATAGAGAACGGAGTGAATTTTTTGAAAATAATTTAACCAACCATCTTAACTTCAATGTAAACCAACATTTGGTTCTTATTGGAGATTTTAATTGTGTAATAAAAAAAAAAGATACCAAAAATAATACTCCTATATGTAAGACCCTTTATAATATAGTTAGTAACCTAAATTTATGCGATGTTTGGGAAATAATTAACCGTAATAAAGTAGAATTCACCTTTGTGAGAGCTAACTCCGCCTCAAGAATTGATAGAGCCTATATAAGTTCAGAACATAAAAATCTAATAAATAATTGCTCAGTTTTGCCTACCTCATTCACGGACCATTATGCTCTCCTGGTTTATTTAAAATGTGAAAATGTTAACCACGTATCACATGGGTGGGGGTACTGGAAAGTAAAAAGATCTAGTTTAAATGATAAGGAAATTATGGATAGTTTAAAGTCCAAGATAAAAGATTGGAAAAACTACAATGTTTATAGGGATAATTTAAATAATTGGTGGTTTCAAATCTTAAAGCCGAAAATAAAAGAGTTTCTTAAAAATATGGAAATTAATAAAGCTGTAGAGTACAAAAATAATTTAGGTTATTACTATAATTTATTAAGCGAGTGTAAAAATAGTATAAATCAAAATAGCAATGACACAATTTTGCAAGAGTATAAAGAAATTAAAATACATATTCAGAATTTAAGGGAAAAACAAATAAATGAAAATTACTTTGATAAAAACCAAATTTTAGTGGGGGAAAGGAAATCTTTGTATGATCTAATTCATTTAAGAAA
Source organism: Brachypterus glaber (assembly GCA_958510825.1). Classification (NCBI taxonomy): domain Eukaryota; kingdom Metazoa; phylum Arthropoda; class Insecta; order Coleoptera; family Kateretidae; genus Brachypterus; species Brachypterus glaber. The sequence goes on from CAUEHQ010000496.1 coordinate 24,144, forward strand.
AAGGCAAAAGAAAAATCACATTATAAAAATTCAAACTGATGCCAATGAAACTCTTAGTACCTCCAAGGATATAAAAAATTACTTTTTTAAATATTATGAAAAAATGTAGGGTAAAGCAGCAGTTTCTAAATCGGAGATGTCATGTCTCTTGGCACATATAAGTAAAAAAGACTTAAAAAATGAAAATAACTCTTTAATTAGTGCAATAACCAAAAATGAAATATTAGAAATTTTAAAAACATGCACTGAAAAAAAAATGCCAGGTTTAGACGGGATCTCCTACGAAACGTATATTGCACTTTTTGATGTAATTGGGGATGAATTGACTACCATTTTAAACTCCTTCCTTAAAAATAGTAAAAAACCTCCGAAATCCTTTGCTGAGGGAGTTATTAACCTAATTCCCAAAATTTCTAATCCGAATAATACGGATGATTTTCGCCCCATAACATTAACAAATACGGATTACAAACTGTATATGAAGATATTTAAGGAGAGATTTAAAGTTATAGCCTCTAAAGTATTGTGTCCGGAGCAAAACGGCGATAATAAATCAATTTTTGATAATTTGTTGTTAGCTAGGGACTTTGTCCTTCACAATGAAAGTATGAATGAAAAAGTGGCACTCTTGTCAATTGATTTTAAACAAGCTTTTGAAAGAGTCCCACATGAACTCTTGTGGGAGATAATGATTAAAATGGGGATAGATATGGTTTTTATTAATGCAATTAAAAATGTATACGAGTTGGCTTCTTCCAAAATAATGGTAAATGGTTTTTTGACTCCAAGCTTTAACATTTGCTCTTCAGTTAGACAGGGATGCCCAATGTCTAGGTATCTTTTTGATATTTATTTAGTAGCCTTAATAGTTTTAATCAAACAGGTTGTAACAGGAATAGAGTTAAACGGTAAAAATGAAAAAGTGAGGACTTATGCTGATGATTTGTATATATTGATTAAGAATAAAAATGACCTAATTAATATAGAAAAAATTATCCAAATATTTGAAAAAGGAGCAAATGCTAAAGTAAATATCAAAAAATCGGGGTTGCTTACATTGGGATTATGGGAAAATGAAGAACTAAGATTTACCAACTTTAAGAGGGTAGTTGAAATGAAGGTTTTAGGAATGTTAATTAATCCAAACTTTGAAACTATGTGCAAAAATAATTGGCAAAAAATTATAAATAGTGTCCAATATTCTTTAACTATAGATAAGTTTAGAAATCTTGATTTAATAAGAAAGGTATGGTATATAAATGTTTATTTGTTATCTAGGTTATGGTACTTGGCCCATGTACTACCGTTAAATAAAGCCTATAGTCAAAAATTAGTCTTGGTCGTGGGAAGATTTTTATGGCAAGGGCACCTGTATAGAATAAATAGAAATCAGTTATATTTAAAACCAAAAAAGGGTGGGCTGGGATTAATTAATATAGAACTTAAAGCAGCTGTTCTGTTTATTAAGACTCAGATATTAGCAGAAAGTACACAGTGTAATAATATTTTGGGTACATCCTTAAATGGAATTTTTGATTGCTCGAACACTATTAAATATCCAAGGTTTTTTAGCAACATTGCCAAAATAGGCAGAAAACTAAATATCGATAATAATTCTGATATAAAATCTAGAGAAATGTACTCTCTCCTTTTGGAAGATGTTGCTGAGAAACCTTATATTGAAATTAAATACCCGTTATTAAGTTGGGGAAATGTGTGGAAGGTATGTAATAACAGACTGATCAGTACCAAATGGAGATCTGCTACTTATAAGGCGGTTAACGAAATATATACATTTGGGGAAAATCTAGTTAGACATAATCTACAACAAAGTAGTTTGTGTAATTTGTGTGGAAGTGAGGATACACTGTTTCACAGGGTAAAAAGCTGCGGGTTATCGCAGGATATATACGAATGGACTAGCAATATACTCCGAAATAAACTAAAAATATCAAAAGATCTAAGTGTAATTAGTAGAGTAAATGGTTTTGTAGAAATAAGATGTGACAAAAAAGTAGATAGCAATTTGCATTGGTTTATTACTGCCTTGATCTATTTTAATTTAAATGTGAAACAAGACCTGAATGCTTTTATCCAGATGTTACGTAATGACAGATGGATAAAAATAAAAAATGGACAAATGTCAGAGTTTGGAAATGCACTTTATTCTTTTTAAATTGACATAAGCTTCGCATCCAAAAATGAATAAAAAATAAATATATGTATATATGATTTTGTAAAATGAAATAATTCCGTAAATAATATTGAATAAAGAGATATAAAAAAAAAATAAAATAACCTAACATTTTTGTTTAGTTCTACGAAAAACAATAAGAAATAATATTTATTTATATATAATGGCTCATACCGAAACTGTTAATAGAAAATAACAACGACCCACTTATTTAAATTATTATTTGGTTAAAATTTATAGATTAGTTAGGAATCTGCAAAATTTCTTTAGAAAATCGTGGTGAATTTTACGATGTGCTATTTATTTATGCTTGTGAATAAAGTTCTGTTCAAACCACATAACAAAATGAGATTTCCAACTCCGCAGATGCTAATTTGGCTTAGGCTGCGCCTCGGCCAATAGTATCTCTAGAGTTGGAAATCTTTCATTTTCCTATTAGATTATAAATATACTATTTAACTTACCGAGTCAAATACAGGGTGATCCATAACTGGCATGCCAAAATTTAAGAGGTGATTCTAGATCCAAAAATATAAAAAAAGTTCTAGGGCCCTTTAAAATTGTAATAAAAATAAGGTTTTTAATTAATAAATCGGGTACCGTTTAAGCTAGAGCGGCGAGCTTTTGCATGTATACTAGTATTAATAAGGGCAATAAGTTTATGTTAATTTATTTTTTTAATTTATCCAGAGGCGTGCCCAGACGTACAAAATATATGAGGCTTAAAACATTTTTGCCCCAAACTTTTCTATGTGTATGTTTTTTGGATTTGTTTTAAAAAATATAGATTTCTAGAGTAAAAATACATATAAAATATAATATAGTGTAACACTGTAGGAGCAACCGTTATCAAAAAAAAAATGCAATTAAGAGGAAGTAACATTTTGTGCCACCAAAAACGTTACTTTTTAAAAGGCTATTACTCCTTTAATATTAAATTTAGGTGTTTTGGTGTATAATACTTTTTTGCTCAGTTTTAAATGAAGAATCACCCTGCAGCATTTAAATCTTATTGATGCTTTTTTTGTTCCCCATTCAATACGTCATCTTCGAAGGGCCGTAGCTCCCTTAGGGCTCATTTCCGGACCAACCTTTATAGAAACTTTTTTTCATATTTTTGGATGTAGAATCACCTCTTAAATTTCGGTACGCGAGTTCTGGAACAGGCTGTATATTACATTTGTTACATTTAGATCTATAGATTAGTCTACACTGATAGAGCAATAGTGTGATTAATACAAAAACATAGTGTTATATGCGCCAACAACAGATTGTACTATAGTATAGTTGTGGTATATAATTTGGTTATAGCCGAGCGCCAAAATATAACTTTTGTTATAACTTACTCAGTTAGGTTGGCCATCTAATCTTCTGTCATATTTAAAGTGTACCCGAGCGGAGAATATACTTAACCACTTATCACTTTATTCGGGAGCGGGTATTCTAGGAGACGGCGCTTTGGAAACAGATAAAACGATTTCTTCTTAACTTAAGAATAATATATTAAATAAATGTGAATAAATTCTTCAAGAACATGAAAGATCAATTCTTACTTCTAAGTCCTATTTTTATGCAAAGCCCTTAAATTCTAATTTCCATTACATATTATTTTTCCATTAAATACTTCTAAATTAAAACATTCTATGTTTGAAATCCCAACTATTCGCAATCATTTTCAATCATTAAAACTGGTTCGTATAAGTTATTTAAATAAGTTTACAAAATATTTTTTAAAGTTAAATAATATTCGTCAAAATTTCTATCAGTGTTCATACTAACAGTATTTATAAGTGTCCAATTATTTTTATGTCTGATAATACAAATCTCAAAAATTTTCTAAGTTTAAAAACTATTTTTAATTCAAGAATAATTCTCAAAATTAATTCTCACAGAAACTACATTTTCACTTTTGAAGTAGACTTGGAGGCACCCTACGAAAAACTGAATAAATATGAATCTTTTCATGAGTTTATATACCCAATAAGAAGGTCAATAGTTAAATTTATTTGACAATACTTTTAACGCAAAATATCTACAAAGATACCGCTAATATTTAATTACCCCGACAAAAGAGTTTCAGTCTCATCAATTTGCAAGCTAATTGCTACTTCTGACATCTGAAACGATCATTTTGACCATAAATTAAATTTGTATAAACAATTAGGACTACTAGACAACTTTTAAGTTATACCGACAAGAATTACCGAGGAGGGGTCCGACCTAATGTAGAACAAACCGGACTTTACCGAAGCCGAATCTCGTGAAGCCAGATTGTATCATAGCGCAATATTAAAGAAACATTATTTTAAAATTTTAACAACATATAAAATATTCGGATTATAACACTATGACATGAGATAACATTTATTGTATTTATTAAAATTTTGTGCTGTTAGTTCTAAAACTGGTTGTTGTATCGTATAATATATTTACGTTATAACATATTAAAAAATATGGTTGGCGCCTATATTACAACAACATTTCTATCAGTGTATTTTCACAGTTTTACACAATTATTCAGCAGGCCAAGGGGATAAAAACAAACTTTTAAAAGTTCATTTGACATATGTCAGTACTATAAAGTCTAAACAATTTTCATTTAATCAAAATGTCATTTCAAATACTCTCATTTCTTTAAAAAATTGTATCACAGACTTTTTAAAAACTGTTCTTACCCATTTGCCCCAGAATTATTGTGTATAACTATGAAAATATCTTAATCTGAATATAATAAATTTAATGTATATGACAAGACAAGTTAAAAATAGATTAATTTGTAGCTCGTTGCCGCAGCTTTTGGAGCTTCTAGCACCCAAAGGAACCGGATTCGGAGCCTAGTAATTTGGAAATAGCTTAATTTCTATGTGCTTTAAGACATATTTAAAATACAGCCGAGAGAAAATTATGAAATAAAAATGGTCACCGACTACAAAAATAAAAACGTTTTTGGCAAACTAATAAATAGGTGTAGTTAATTAGTTCAGGCAACTGAAAAAATCATTAAAACTATTTACTTCTCTCCATGCATTATTAAGTTTTCAATACATTGAATATTTGGTTTTTGAGTACAAAGAATATGACATACAAACAGGCAGAGGCAGATGGGCAGGTGGCCAGAATTTTGACCTGCATATATGTAATTTTTTTTCTAGCAGGCGCGGATCTAGAGGGAGCGGTAAGGCGACCGCCCCTTGCCAAGACAGCGAGTTTTTAAGGAAAATAACTAAAATTAGGCATTTTTTCCCAAAATTAGCTACCCCCAGAACCTAAAACTGATTTTTGAATCCACTCCTGTAATCCAGCTACACAAATTAAATTTTAATGTTACGTTAATTTGTAAATATTAATAAATGAATTAAATTTGCTTAAAATTAATAATTTTAATAAATATACATTTATTATATTATAAAAGTCGTGAAAATGTGTAATGCTTCGCATTCTTTAGTAAATTTTATATTAAATTATTTTGTTAGGGCAGATAAGCATGTATACCAAATTTCAGCTCTCTAAGTCTATTCTAAGTGGGTGAAAAAGCATTTGGCAAATTTGAGGACAAATATACCTATATATATACATATATATGTTTATATATGGAAGTGAAGTGAATAGAAGGGCTTTAAAAAATAAGCAACTTTATTTTTCAAATGTCCGTCTGTCTGTCCGTTCGTCCGTCGTCCGTCCGTCCGTCTGTCCCTCCGTCTGATGTTACGATGTTTGTGTACACAATAACTCAAGAACGAATAATTCGATCGACTTGAAATTTTCAGAAAAAATCAAGTTCTACGAGGGGAAGGTCCCTATTATTTTTGAAAGTAATCCTCCCAAAAACAAAAAACTTATGGGGGGTTAAACTTTAAAAAAACTTTAAAAAAGTTGAAAGAAAATTCCGATCAACCTAAATTTTTCAGAAATAATTACTCTTATTGTAAGGATCAATTCTATTAATTTTAAAAGCAATCCCCCCAAAACCAAAAAAGTTATAGGGAGTTCAAATTTAAAAAAAAAATAAAAAAAAATCAAAAATCATTTTCATTTTCTTTTTATTTATTTTTGTTGTTGTTTTTTTGCAAAAAAAAAATAAAAAAATAAAAAAATTTAGTTATTTTTTTTATTTTTTTTTTATTTTTTTATATTTTTTAAGAAAAGATCTTTTTTTTAAATGTTAATTTTTTTAATTGTTTTTTTTTTGAAAATTAATTTTTATTAAGTTTTTGGGAAAATGCTATAATATTGCATTTTAACTATATCATTATTATTGTATATTATACCATTTACTTTGAATAATATATAACGAAATGCGTAGAATTACATATCTTTATGGCTTGTTTTATTTTTAATTTTAATTTTAAATGTATAAGAACGTCCCGAATATAAAACACACTCTACTCCTAGAATACAGTGTCTCTCTCACATGCAACCTTAGGCATACTCTCAACAAAACGGAAGTAACAGAAAGAAAGGCTTCCGGAGCAATTACAAGAATGAGGAACCCCATGAACCCATTACACAATCCGTCCAACAAAATTTTACATGAGAAAGCTGGTATGGAACCTATTGGTAAGAGACTTAAAAGACTAAGAAAAAAGTTCAGTGAAAATAACGGAAATATGGATAAGATAATAACAGTACTAAACTATACACAACTAATCTAAAGAGACGATAACTTTTTCTACCACTTTATCAGTCCTTAGTTCAATGAACACTCTTGCATTATTATCATTGTTATTATTATTATTCTTTTTTTTTATAAAATGTATCAGTTGTCTGAGAAAACAACATTATTCCAGAAATCATTTCTTCCCAAATGCTTCAGAGCAAAACCCACTCTTTACTCTTTACGAATATTTAAAAGAAGTGGCTTGCGAACCGCATAACAATTTTTTAGCTCAACATCTTTGATCCGCCGTAGAGCAGTTCTGTGGGAAGCCAGGAAATTACTTTGTTCCATAGCATCTCTTGCATTATCAAGTGGATTTTCTCTTAGATAGTTAACTAGCTGCTCATCCTCTTTAGCACCACTACCTTTTCCTCTACCTAAGCCCACAGCCCTGGATATAGTACCTTCAGCCAGCCGTTTTCTTCCATTACAAGCCACTGTCTAGGTAAATTCCTAGAAATTTTACATATTGCACGGGTAGTATTGTTTCCATGAATTTCTATCTGGAGAGTGGTTGGATCCACGTTCTTATTAAAAAAATAGGCATTCAGTCTTGTCTAGGTTAACGATGAGATTATTCTTATTACACCAATTTAAGAATGAATTTATTATATGGGTAATCTTATCTTTTAGGTCCTCAGGGGATATGGCAAATGATGTATCATCAGCAAACATTGCGATGATTTCAACGATGACATTTTCAGGCATGTCATTCACAAAAAGCAAAAATATGAGAGGCCCTAACACGGACCCCTGAGGTATAATTTCATACTAAGTAATTTATATCCTTTTGCGATGAAAGAAATACAATAGTTTGTTTGAAATGTAATGTTATTTAACGTTAAAAAATAATCTTCCGAATTACACGGGATTCTTTGAATTGTCGGGAATTCAGGTAATTTTACTGTTTTGATTCAAGTCTCTTATGTATTTATTTATTATATAATACTCTTCCATTTATATAGCTGTGAAGAGTAATATTATAGGCCATTTTCATTATTTACTCATTAACGTTATTAGATTCATTTGTAAATATGCCTTGCTTTGTTTTATTTCAGAAATACCCATTTAAAATTAGCCGCAAATTTAAATTATTTCCTAAAATTAAATTATACTGAATGTCCAAAATTCAAACGTATAACATTTTTTTTTTTTTTCAAAAAATTATACCTTAAAAAATAAGTTTCAAACAATATTATATTAATACAATGTTTTCTTTAAAAAATAGCAATATTAAAAATGGACTTTTTTATGGCGAGTTTTCTAATAAACAAGTGCGCTAAAAATGCATTGTGGGGCCATATTTAAAATACGTAACGGAAATGGGTAGTGCTTAGCGTTACGATACGTTACGAGGCAGAGGAAGAGGGGACTGATGTTGTGTTACGTAATGCTCTTTATAATTTTCAAAAAAATAAAAACGGTTTGTTTTTAACAAAAAAAAAATACACTACACTTACGTATTTATAGGGGGGCAAGTATCAGCGTTACATAGTGAGAGGGGGCTCAAAGTTAGCAAAATTTTCAGTTACGTATTTAAAGTATGGCCCCTGTGAAAAGATTTTTTTAATATTTTTTATTTGTGTTGTGTAGCTTTTTATAAATTTTTAGGTTATATTTTATTTTTCGTCTTGCTATAAACTTGAATATAGCTAAAATTGCGTAATGCAAGATTAGCTTAAACTTGAAATACCTATAACCAGATCGATCCATACATAGCAATTCTGTATTGTACATTAAGTTGTCTATAAATAGAGGAACGGAAAGTGTTTTCTTTCGGGACGGAGATACCTTTTCTTTTACTTTTATAATAAATTGGGGCTCTTCTCTAAAAAGATTAGCAGTGAATGGATAAAATTTTGAATATGGTCGTCTAAAAATATTTTTTTTTTATTTCTGTGTTGATTTCAATCCGTAAAATGAGTCGTACTTTTGAGAAAAATTGTTTCTTACAAAATATTGCAGTTTGAGACATTTTCCTTAAAAAAATGTAAAAGGTAGATTTTCTATGGCTGATAACTTCTAGTGATTTCGATTGCTGATAACTTTTGGTGATTTCGATTTATTTCGACGTAATACCGTTACCAGAAACTTTTTCTTAAAATGTTTACTCACGTCAAAACGGGTTCTAACTTTCAAAATAAGTGGGGTTCCATTTTATTTATAACAGGGACTAGGAAATATTATTATTTCTATTCCTCACTGAAAAAAACGCGCATTTCGTCGTGTAAAAGTTCAATTGTGATACTGAAAGAAAGGATTTCGGTACGCATTACATACACAGGCCCATAAAAGAAAAAAAGTGGGCTGTGCTGGGGTTGAGACCTAACTATTCTTATGTATTTTGGGATGCTGAATACGAATCTGTCATAAAAAAGGCACTTCGTCTGCTTATTTTGTTTCGAACACTGAAAAAACTGTCTGGATCCACAAAAAAAAGTGGTCTGTACTGTGGTTAAGACCCACGGATTCTTATGTATTTTGGGATGCTGAACACGAATCTGTCATAAAAAGGCACTTCATCGGCTCATTTTTTTTCTACACTGAAAAAACATTATGGGCCCACAAAAAAAAATAGTCGTCTGTGCCGGGGTTGAGACCCACCTATTCTTATGTATTTTGGGATGCTGAACACAAATCTGTCATAAAAAAGGCACTTCATAGGCTCATTTTTTTTTCTAAGCTAGAAAAACTGTCTGGAGCCACAAAAAAAAAGAGTGGTCTGTGCTGGGGTTTAGACTCACCTATTCTTCATGGGCTTATTTTATATCTACACTGAAAAAACTGTCTGGGCCCACAAAAAAAAAGTGGTCTGCGCTGGGGTTGAGATCCACTTATTCTTATGTATTTTGGAATGCTGAACACGAATCTGTCATAAAAAGGCACTTCATCGGCTCATTTTTTTTCTACACTGAAAAAACATTATGGGCCCACAAAAAAAAATAGTCGTCTGTGCCGGGGTTGAGACCCACCTATTCTTATGTATTTTGGGATGCTGAACACAAATCTGTCATAAAAAAGGCACTTCATAGGCTCATTTTTTTTCTAAGCTAGAAAAACTGTCTGGAGCCACAAAAAAAAAGAGTGGTCTGTGCTGGGGTTTAGACTCACCTATTCTTCATGGGCTTATTTTATATCTACACTGAAAAAACTGTCTGGGCCCACAAAAAAAAAGTGGTCTGTGCTGGGGTTGAGATCCACTTATTCTTATGTATTTTGGAATGCTGAACACGAATCTGTCATAAAAAGGCACTTCATCGGCTCATTTTTTTTCTACACTGAAAAAACATTATGGGCCCACAAAAAAAAATAGTCGTCTGTGCCGGGGTTGAGACCCACCTATTCTTATGTATTTTGGGATGCTGAACACAAATCTGTCATAAAAAAGGCACTTCATAGGCTCATTTTTTTTCTAAGCTAGAAAAACTGTCTGGAGCCACAAAAAAAAAGAGTGGTCTGTGCTGGGGTTTAGACTCACCTATTCTTCATGGGCTTATTTTATATCTACACTGAAAAAACTGTCTGGGCCCACAAAAAAAAAGTGGTCTGTGCTGGGGTTGAGATCCACTTATTCTTATGTATTTTGGAATGCTGAACACGAATCTGTCATAAAAAGGCACTTCATCGGCTCATTTTTTTTCTATACTGAAAAAACATTATGGGCCCACAAAAAAAAAATAGTTGTCTGTGCCGGGGTTGAGACCCACCTATTCTTATGTATTTTGGGATGCTGAACACAAATCTGTCATAAAAAAGGCACTTCATAGGCTCATTTTTTTTTCTAAGCTAGAAAAACTGTCTGGAGCCACAAAAAAAAAAGAGTGGTCTGTGCTGGGGTTTAGACTCACCTATTCTTATGTATTTTGAGATGGTTAACAAGAATCTGTCATAAAAAATGCACTTCAATGGCTCATTTTTTTGTTACACTGAAATAATATGAGATTTTTACCATTTTAGACAGTTTTTTCAGTGTAGCAAAGAAATGAGCTGATGAAGTGCCTTTTTCTATGACAGATTCGTGTTCAGCATCCCAAAATACATAAGAGTAGGTAGATCTCAACCCCAGCACAGATCACTTTTTTTTATTTTGTGGGCCTGTGTTATTTTTTCGATAAAATTCCGTAATGCCTAATTAGGCATAACTACATTAATGTAATATTATAATTTTTAGCAGTATTTTTATGGTACAAATAAATTTCCGGTATACATATGGGTAACAAAATAACCTATTACGCGAACCGTAATTTTATATTACATTCTGAATGTTTGTTTATTTTACGAAGAAAATACCGAAAATTTATTGTTTTTTTTTCTAATTCTAAGGTATCTAACATGTAATTTTATAAAAAAATCGGTACATAAAACGTAATTTTATTTTTAAACTTTTACACTTAGAAATGTTTGTTTTTTCAGTGTAAGTTAATAAAATTACGTTTTATTACCGGTTTTATTTTTTTTTGTGAAATTACATATTCCTTACCATAAAACTAAATATAAACAATAATTTTCGGTTTTCTCCTCGTAAAATTGACATTCATTTTGTAATATAACGGTATGCATTATAGGTTATTTTTATGCCTATTTTATATATACCTAAAATTTATTTTTTTTTATGTTACGTAAGTAGGCCATATTTTAAAATTACACAAGATTTCGAAGTCATTTTTTATTTTTAATATAAATTATAATAATTATTTTTGAGCCTAACGAGGGTGGTATAAGTATCCAATAATATTACAAATTATTATACAGGATGATTTTGAAATAGCTACACTCCTTTTAAAAAGTGATTCTACATCAAAAAATACGAAAAAAAATAAAATCGTATAAACATGTCCAAAAACGACTCCTAAGGCTATGCCCAAAAGGAGTTCCAAAAATTTGATTTTTATTTAATAACTCAAGAACCCTTTGTGTAATACACAATGTGTATAGCAACGATGTTTTGTATATGATCTATTCTTAATAAGGCCTATTAGACAATGGAGCTCTCTACAACTAGAATTATGAAACAAAAGACGTCTACCCTATCTCTATCTCATTTGTGCTACACTTTCCAGCCAACCAAATAAATACTGTATTTGTTTTTTTATACAACAAATACAGTATTTATTTGGTTGGCCGGAAACTGTAGCAGTGAGCGGTACGAACGAAAATAGCTAATGTGAATCTGTAGAATAAGATAATTCTACTAAAATTTAGATGGCGCCAGTAATATAGTTACACTTTTCGCCCGGCCAAGTAAACATTGTATTTGTTCAACAAAGAACAAATACAGAATTTGTTTGGTTGGGTGGAAGTGGGAGTGTATGTATGTCTTCTATCCTTTTTGGGTAGAACTTTTGTCCCTGTCTAATATAACGGGAGAAATCTCCATTGTATTTGCATGTAGTTACCAGTAGCGTCCAACATGGGGCGACATATTACTGTTTCGCCCCAAACTTTTTTGTGAGTTTTTCGTTAGAATATTATACCTCAGGTAAAAATAGATAAAAAATATACTCTTATTGTAACACCGTAGGAAAAACCGTTTTCAAGAAAAATACAATTACACTGATAAAAAGGATTTATTTGGATATGGCCAATTAAATTGTTTGGTTGTGAGTAACAAATTTTATTTAAGTCAAATAAATATTTAGTTCATGTAAACAAAAATTTTAATTTCAAAATGGTTTATTAATGGGAACAAAATAATTTATTTGATAGAAATAAAATTTATTTGTCACAATCAAATAATTTAATTGGCCATATCCAAACCAAAAAGAAATTTAAGGGGCCAAAAAAATTAAGAAAAAGAATATTTACAAAATTGGCGAAGGCCTTAATATGAGCTTTCTTGTTGAAAAACAGGCTTAACGGCTAGTATATAATATTTTGTATTAATAATATTATTGGGTAGAGGAAATGCGCCTAATTTCGGATGGTTTCCAAATTTCGGATAGTTGTGTATTTAAGATACTGTCTGCAAAGGTAAACAGAAACCTACTTTTATGTGAAGCCAAAAGTCAAACTAAATCCGTCCTGTAATATGATAACGGTAGAGCTTCTCCCCTTTAAATGGCAGCACAAATCGTTTATATTGCAAATGGCAGTTTTGTGCTCAGTTGCATTATTATGCTTGTTTATTTTATAAATAATCGTTATAAAAGTTCGTGATTCTGTCTTGGGTAAGTTATGATGTTAGTTAAGTTGATCCACTATTCATAATTAAGCAATTTGAAAACGTAAACATTCTACAAATTTCTAATCTAAAAAGCAGAAAGTTGCCTAACTTCGGATAGACCATTTTTGTGAATTTGATTCCCAATTTCGGATATCCGCAAGTTAATTATTATTCAGGATAACCAACCATTAATTATTTTTTTTATAATGATACAACAAACTAAGATAAACAATTTTGAAAAAACGAAAATTACCTAAGATACTAAGATATTCGAAATTGGGAATCTAAAATTATAGTTCCTATAGTATTTCGTAGAAAATCGCTTAATGATTAAATTACGTCTTAAATGTGAAGGAATAACAAGAAACATAAGCAATGGGATCCAGATCTACTCTTGAAAAAATATTTTCGGATATGTCCGAAATTAGGAGCCCTGTTTCAAATGCACAAAAATGCGCTGATTTTTTTTAACCGTGTTTTTTTGGAAAAAATAAACTGTAATAAAATTGTTTTTATAATAAATCATGGTTCGCTATAATAAGTTGTATCTGGTTATATAAAAAAAATATCAAAAAGTAATACCGAGTATTAAATATTGAATACATTGTAAATGGTATCCGAAATTAGGCGACTTTCCTCTATACATAACGTTATAACACGAGACCTAAAAAAATATTGTCAATATTTAATTTTTGCCTTTTTCGTTTAGAACAATATTGTAAAACAATGTTTATATCTGGACTAGAATCTTTAAGGCAATCTAATTTTATGCCCAATTTTAGATTCCGATTTCCGAGAATGCAGCTCCTGCCACTAGTCTCGTGGTCCCGAAATTTTTGTTTTTTGTTTAAAAAGTGTAAAAATAAATAATAAAATAAAAAGTCGAAAAGGGTGTTTGTTTTTGCATGTATATTATTTAATCATACACGTACACAAATATAATTTTATTTCAATAATAAAAGTATTTTACAGCTGTATAAAAGCAATATATTTTTTTTTCAAGAAACTAAAGGTTTTTAATTTTTTCAAAGAAGATTTTTTTTTCAAGAAATAATTATTTTTTCGAAAAATTAATAGTTTTTGAAAAAAAATTTTTTGACCCCCTTAGTCCACTCCGATTTATACAAAAAAAATCCAAGCCTATAACTTTAGATAAGAAATCTGTGTTGTAAATTTGAAGCTTTTTACTAAAGCTTTTTCAAGTTATCGTGGTCATTTTCCCGGACAGAGATTTATTTTTGCAAAAATTATGAAGAAACGTCATTTAAACAATAAAACTATATAATTTTCTTGGCCCACTATTTGCGTATCAGAATATTGTTTTACTTCCAAACCGAAATGGATTATGTTCGTAATAAGTTAATATTAATATCGAACCTTCGACAAATAAAGCTAAACTATTTCGACAAATGTCTATATACATTAGGGTGGGCCGTTCCTATATAGGTGTATTTGAAATAGCGTAGGAAATTTTAACAGGTGATTCTACATGATAAAATATGACAAAAAGTTCCTATAAACATATGTCTAAAAATGCGTCATAAGGGACCTACGCCCCTTTGAAATTGGCTAAAAAAATCGGTTTTTATTTAATAACTCAGGAACCCTTTGAGATATATTAACGAGGTTTTGCACGTGAATTAATCCTAATAAGGCCCATCTTTGTATGTCATTTTCACGTACTTATTTAAACCAGGGGTTTACGAAACGGGGGGGCCTTATCAGTTTTTTGTCCCAAACTTTTTTCTGTGTAACTTTTTTGCAATTTTATTTTTGAAATATGATTCCTCAGGTCAAAATACATAAAAAAGGTACTCTTGTTGTAATACTGTAGGATTAACCGTTTTCGAGAAAAATTAATTTGAAGGTGAAATTTCACGGTTCGAGGACGAGAAATTAAATACTAAAATGTTGAAAACCAAAATTTTAATGATGCAGGGCGAATGTACATTAAAAACTAAGAAAAAAACAGGTACTTCCAAAAATCAACCTAACAGAGCTATGGTCTCCTAAATATTCACCATTTTTAAAGGGCTATGGTAGCTTTAAAATCGTTTTTTCGACCTACATGTATGGAAACTTTTTTTCTTAGTTTTTGATGTAGAATAACATTGCATTATTAAAATTTTGGTTTTCGACATTTTAGTATTTAATTTTTCGTCCTCGAACCGTGAAATTTCACCTTCAAATGAACTTTTCTCGAAAACGGTTAATCCTACAGTATTACAACAAGAGTACCTTTTTTATGTATTTTGACCTGAGGAATCATATTTCAAAAATAAAATTGCAAAAAAGTTACACAGAAAAAAGTTTGGGACAAAAAACTGATAAGGCCCCCCCGTTTCGCACACCCCTGGTTTAAATAAGTACGTAAAAATGGCATACAAAGATGGGCCTTATTAGTATTAATTCACGTGCAAAACCTCGTTAATATATCTCAAAGGGTTCCTGAGTTATTAAATAAAAACCGATTTTTTTAGCCAATTTCAAAGGGGCGTAGGTCCCTTATGACGCATTTTTAGACATATGTTTATAGGAACTTTTTGTCATATTTTATCATGTAGTATCACCTGTTAAAATTTCCTACGCTATTTCAAATACACCCTGTATAGGTGTTTTATTTTTTTTTTTAATTTTAAAATCCAATGGGGGGGGGGAAGTTGCGTCTTGCAAAGAGAAAAAAAGCGTGTATTTTATTTTATTAGTTTATTTTTTGTGCCCTCTACAAAGGTGTACATTTTTGAACTTTTAGGAAAAATAAAAACAAGAAAACTTAATAAGAAAAATTCAAAAACTATTTTATTGCAAAAACAAATAAGTTTTACAACCGAAAATAACATTTACAAACATCATAGGCCATATTTTAAGCCACTCTATATTCTGATTTGTGGTGGAATTGAGGCATAATTTCACGTGATTTAATTCTTACCCGAATAACCCCAAAAATTGTTCCGAAAAAATAAAAAAATATGTGGGCAAAAAGACAATTTTATAAGCTTTAAAATAATATATTACACGACCCCCCCTTTCTGTTTCCATCGTGCCCCCTAAGCATACCAAATATACACCAAAAAAATATATGGGTTATGTTATTTATGTATTTCATATTTCAAGTTGATATCTTAAGCCTTTCAAAAGTTAAAGGGGGAAGGCGGACTTTTGACACGCTGTGTATACATTACAAATGTGAAGAAATACGACATATTCATTAATAGTAAAGGCTTTGTAGAGGGCTCAAGATGACCTTTAATCTGATTCTGCTTTTCCACACACTAAGCATATAAAAAGGCATATTTTGTCGGGTATTGCGTTTTTTAAATTCGATATCAATTTTTCGGCCCACCCTAATATACATGTATCAGTTACCAATAACTACCACACAATTACGTGCTACATATTAATAGTTATTAATACGTACTATTATAATAGTAACTGTTTTGTAACGAGATCGTTTCGAATTAAGCTATAAACACCCAGCAAGATCGTAATTGTTACCCTTATATTTTTCCCCATTATGGTATTATCTACGTAATTACTACTTAACTATAGCGTTCCTGTAACTAGTCGCCGCTACCTAATTTGTTTCAGTTGTGGTAATGATCACGTAGCGGCAAACAAAAATGCTAGTTGGTAGTAATCCTGTAAGGGGTTCCGTTTTACGTTTTCGCCATACGAAAAATAGAAAATCGACTCTGTGGACAATGTCCCTTTTTATCCGAGTACACATATATAAAAAGCCATTTTTCATGGCGAACAAAGAAAACGGGCCGCAAAGCTATTGCATGCGGTTAACTGACAAAACATAAAAGAGAATTCTCTTCTAGAATACCGTTTCATTTTGTGTCTATGTAAAATGTGTATTATTTCTGCGAAATATATTTTCAAAGTGTCCTCGAAGGGTCGTTTTATATTTAAATATAGGAACTTGAGGCAAATAAAAAATGTAAATATTTCAGGAAAAAATTTAATTTGTGCCACTGCTATGCACTGTCATAAAAGGATAAATTAAGCGAACCCTGAGGATATGTAAAGCCCATCCGACTTTGCTAATTTTTGTTTGAAGTGTTCCATATACAGTGCACTTTCTTAACTTTTGAAAAAATTGAGATATTAATTAAAACATAATATATCCTCTATCTGCTATTTCAATAAAAATGGCTGTAACTTAGTATCAAAACCAACTTAATTTTATTGATATTACGTTCTGTTGGGGAGGATTGGGAGGATTAGTGTAGTGGTCTACCGCGTCTGTACATGACAAGTCTACTAGCCAACTAGCGTAAGTTCGATTCTCACTGGCGCCGATTTGCCTTTTTCAGTTAATTATTAATTGAAATTTGGCGAAGGTGTAAGTGAAGCGGACACTCCCTAGAAAAACTAGTTCGACAGTTATTATAATCCGGTGGTTCCCTCTACTACTAGTCCACAGAAGTCCTGGACTTAGGGGATGCTTAATTAAGTAGAATAGTACGAGGTTAAACAAACATGTAATGTAACATGTTATGTAATGTAATCTTGGTTAGAAGCATTTTTTGGTAATTTTATGCAAAAAAAATAAAAAGATGACGTTGAGCTTATTTCGAGGTTTATTTCAAACCCCAGCAGGTTACACGACAGAATTGATAAAAAAGTGATAACTTTTATTTTAAAAGAAAATAAAAAATATATAACGTAAACGTACCGTTGACCGACCCCTTAAGAGGTCATTCAACTTTAAACTAAAAAAATAAGGATTCTATAAGGCCTAGATTTGTTTTTAAAATTTTATTACCAAATACAATGTATTTTTAACGAAAAAAAAAACAACCATTTTTTTTTAAATATCTTTTTATATGGATATTTTTTTCAAAATAATGAAAAAAACACGAAAAAACAAAATGACCCAAATTCTGACCAAAAATTACCTTAAAAAACTAATTACGACTCTTGGTGTCCATATTTACGATTTTAGACTCTAATATCGACTTTTTTGAATTTATTTACGACCATTGAAAGTTTAGGTATTAAAAATAAAACAATTATTTTGTTAGTTATTGTAAGTTTAATATTTAATTTTAAAACAACTAAATATGTTGTTGAAAACATAATTTTTGGAAACTGACTAGGCAAGACTAAGTTAATAATACTTTTTAGGAACATTTAATTGCCACAGAAAATGTCAACCCTTACAACAATAATATTAATACTTATTTTGGAAATATTATATTACCCTGGGATCTTTTGATAGCTTTTATTTCTGGAACATCAAACTGGCCACGTTTGTTCATAAGTTCTGGAGTATTAATTTTGGAAATGATGTCAATGGTAGTATATATTAAAAAATCATCTTTTTTGGGCCACTTCCAGTGTGGTCCCGCCATTGCCATTGGCTTTATATTATACCCTTCGTTTGACTCCTCTACTATAATGCCTGGGAACATTTCGCCTTCATAATTTAGTATTACGTAATCACTAGGCTTGTATTTAGGGTCTTCATTATCTTTATCCGCAGCCTCAATATTACTTTCGTCACTATTTTGGTCACTATTTTGGTCACTATTTTCGTTACTATTTTCGTCATCACTATAACTGTCGTCACTACTTTCGTCTCTACGCATTTTCTGGGTATGTACTTCTGTAGATTCAATAGTTTTCTTTTTTTTATTTACAATTTTTTTTTGTGCTGCAGCTTTTCTTTTTGCTGCCTTTTCATTTTTTTCGTCCAGCTTCTTTTTTTTTTCTTCTTTTCCTCTTCTTTGATATTCCATGTAACGATCACTTATTGTCGGTGTTATTTTTGCCATAACTTTTCGCAATGGTACTTTTTTTTTATCTATTCCTTCAGGCCAAAATAACGCCGTTTTGAAGGGCGTTGGGATATTTGATGGCATGTTCTCTTTTTCAGGGGTTTTAGATGTCATATTCCCTTGATTAGGTGGCAAAACATTATTTTTATTAATGTTTATATCTAACTTATTTTGTATGTTGGAAAGATCTCCAAATATTTCGTTCCCAGTTTGACTATTTGTATCTTCAAGGCAAACTTCCTTCGTAGGTTTAACGTTGTCTACTTGTAGGTTAGTAAGATCAATATGTAATTTTTTAGACCAAAAAATTTAAATGGTTTCAATGACTGTATTTTTGACTGTTTTGATACGGTTGGTCGGAATTAAAATTTTGGTATACAACGGTCAATGTAATGCCGACCAAATAAATATAAACATTTTTGGGTTAAAAATATAAAATTGAATAAAAAATAAATAAATCTAAGATTAAGATACTCTACAGATATTACATATTACCAATAATATAAAATAAGTGTTATATATTTTAAAATATAGAGTTTTTTTTATAAACAAAATTTCAAACATTCCAGCGATATATTCCTAATATTATGGATAAAAAGTAATATTTAATAAAAAAAATAATTTTATATTTAGGGGTCGTAATTTCGTTTTCGTGACTACCACATATATATGACACTATATACAGAAATTCGAATCAAAATGTATTTTTTTGTCCGTATTTAATTCAAAATTTGAATGCTTGTTTATTTGAGTATTTCCGACTAGGGGGACGGAATTTTGGACAAGAAAAAAAATGATGAACGTATTTCGCGACCCAATATAATTCTAGATTTTTAGGTTAAAAGTTTGTTAAACTAGCTAAAAAAGTAGTAAAACTGATATAAAACACTATACACATAATAAATAGCACCAGTAATGCATAATTAGTAACTTACCTTTTACAAAAAAACCTTAAGAAAGGTCACCACACCTGTTAACAAATAAGCCTAAAAATTGCACTACTTTCTGCCCTGACGTTTAGTTTTTTGTGATTACGTTGTAATGGAGGGGATTTAATATGGCAAATTTGGTGCGTTCAATAAAAGACAACGCACTTTTCTGATATATGCGTTTAAAAAATACGGTTAATACGCTTAAACGCGTATATTGTTTAAAAAGCGCGAAAAAATCGTGCCCGTCGCATTTACCTGCATGGTCGGCGCTCCGTACCGTTACGTGATGAGTAACTGGAATGCTTAGGGCTCATTTCAGGACAAAACTTTATAGGAACATTTTTGATTTTTTTGGATGTAGAATCACCTCTTAAATTTTGTCATGCCAGTTACTGATCACCCTGTATATTGCAAAATTGGTTAGAAAAAATAAACCCTTCCAATATCCATAATAAAAATTCAACGCACACTAAAAAAATATATAAAATGAAAATCGACTTTATCAAAAAGCACCCTAAGGATTATTATTGTTTTGATCTTAAAGTCCAGTTAAATAACGAGAAATTCCTATCTTAAATTAAATTAAATTAAATTGCAATAAATGTACACGGGCTGATATTTTTAAGGGTAGCAGAATACTCCGCTATCTTGAATTTTTGGGGTGAGTGCGGTTATCTCGCATCTTATGATAAAAATGCATATAACCAATTTTGTTAAGGAAAAAAATTTCAACAGTTTTTGTTTGAATCATTTTTTAAATATATTAATAACAATCGAGTTATAAATATTCAACAATAGACATGTTAGGGTTGAAATCTGTTTTTTCGATTTTTTAGCCAAACCATTCATCAGAGGATAAAAGTGGTTATCGTCAAACTTGTAGCACTTGAAATTCTCTACAAGTGTATATTTTGCATTTTCATAAGTATTTTGTTACGGTGGGCGCTGAAAGTCGAGTTGCGCCCTCTGTCACCGTACCAAAGTACCTATGAAAATTTATAATATATGAGACTTATAGAAAATTTCAAGAGCTACAAGTTTGCTTATAACAACTTGTATCGTACGATGAATAATTTGGCTGAAAAATGGAAAAAAACAATTTTACCTCCAACGTGGCTATTTTTAAATTAACTCGATTGTTATTAATATATTAAAAAAATGATTTTAACAAAAATTTCCTCCTTAACAAAATTGGTGTTATGCATTTTTATCGTAAGATGGATATTAAGCATCTCACCCCTAAAATTCAAGATAGCGGACACCCCTTACGCAAATCACCCGGTGAAAAACTAAGAGGAGTGTTCCGTTACCATCCACTACTACCCTTTAAAATATCATCCCGTGTACATTTATTGAAATTTACATTTATTATTTGACTGGACTATTAAAATACACACCCCATGCAAAATATTAAAAAAAAAACGGAGGTGACAAACTTCTGATTTAAATCTATAAAACCCTACCGACGCGTCGACAGCAGAGTATCACAAATGACCCCTACGTGTTTAAAAAGTTTATTAAAGAGCTTATAGCTTAAAAATTGAATTATCGCAAAAATACTAATTTTCCCCCTCTTCGCCCCATTTAACACAAAAAGAGTTTGAACTAGCTGATTTACTGACCTGCCATGTTTTTATACCAAGTTTTAGCTTCAAGCGGTTCTGAATTATTTTGCAAATACTATATATTTTTTAAACCTGTTTATTTTATTTTTTTATTCTGAATTTTTTCCGTATCAAATTACCCCAGAAAACAAACAAAAAAAGCTTGTAAACTATAGTAAATTGACAACTTTAAGTCCATATAGAAAAAAATCCTGACATTACCCGAAAAATCTGATTACAGATTCAAAATCTATGACCCAAAATTAGTTAAAAAAAGTTGGTCTGATGCCAGAATTTTTTTTTGCTGTCGTACCTTGTTATTTTTATTTTTACGAGGGACAATTTTACTTCGTTTTTTAGTTTTAATTAGTAAATATTTAAACAACTAAAAAGTTTTGTGTTTGTAGTGCCTAATTCTCTAATAGTACTACAAAGTTATAAGGTCAAACCCGTAACGCTCTTTTTTTTTTGGTAATAGTTAGACAGCTTCCCTCTCTCACAATACTCGTAACAATGGAAATACCCTTTGGATTTAAATCCATAAAACCACACCGTAGACAGGAGAGCATCACGAATGACCCTTAAATGTTTAATTAAAATTCTGCAACCAAGATTGTCCTCTGGCATTTACAACTGCTTTTCCCTCAGACAAAAGAGAAATATGGTCGGCTCGCAAGTAAAGATCACTAAGTCAAAAAACATGGTTTTGAGATATTGGCAAATTTAAGTTTCATTTTTGTTTTTTAATTTTTTTAATAACTGTTTTTGGAAAAAAAGTACCGCAAATTGCATTGACATGTTTGAACATAATAATGTCTCATTTGCAGTTAAATAAAAAAAAATAAAGTAGTTTAATTTATCTAAATTTGAAAAAAAAACATCGACTGGTGCGTTGTACTTGTAGAGCTGTTATGGGAAATTTTAATTTAACATTTCTTTTTTTCTTCTCTAATCACCCCCCACACCCGAAATGGAGTTAAAAACTCGTATTATCAGATTCAGTTTCGTCGACCACAAAAACCCCTATAGGTATACCAATTTTGAGGCAAATATTGAAAACAACTAAAAATATTTACTTCTAACCCCGGGGGCTCCCTCGCAAAAATACGTAATAAATACTGCTGTCGACAAGAATACTTTCCCTATAGGCCTAGGTTCATTAAAGCCAAAAACGAAAAAAAAAAAAATAAACAAAAAAAACATTTTTTAAAAAATGCTTTCTTTTCAAAAAGTTTCTTTTTTTGTAAAACAAAAAGTAAATTGAAAAAAAATGTTTACCAGAATACAAAAAGAAAACGAAAAAAAAAACTAGAAGACGTCACGTCTTGGCAAACAAACAGGCACTAATTAGTACTAAGTCTCTGTGTTATTAATTTTTTTACAATAAAAAATCGAATTTTCTTGAATAAAACTTGAAACAAAGAGTGCAACGCATCGGTCGCCATGACTTCGGCCGTTTGGACCGACTGAAGAAAAAAGGATATTATTCAGTATTGAAGTCGCTATAAAAAATAACAAAATGGCGGACGTTTTTCATAAAATTTCAAAAAAAGAGTACCGCCATTGTTTTATTTTTTGGCCAAAAATTTGTTTTAGTTAAAAAAAAAAATAAAAAATAAAAAATTAATAATTTTTTAATTTAAAATTTTATTTTTTACACGACGTAAAAGTACACATAAAAACTACAATTAAAAAAAAAAGTATGGGCGTACGATACTTTGCCCAAAAATGGCGAGCAAATAATTTTTTTATAAAATTTAGCACATGGACCAATTTAAGCAATATTTTAAAACCAAATTTTGTGCACTTATTTATAACTATTGGAAGTACACTTTAACAAATTTTCGCTTAAATATATACATTTTGCACAAAATTACAAAAAATAGAAAAAGTACCAAAAGCAACGGTTTTCATTTTTTTTTTTTTGAGGTTATGAAATTGTGTTGGAAAAAAACATTTTTGAAAGTTTTAAAGGGAAATTTATAACGAACATAATACTTTTTAATTCGTGCGATTGGACCCTTAGGAACCGAGAAAATAAAAAAAAAACTAAAACGGAAACACGAAAAAATTATTATTTTTTTTAAGTAAAAAAAAGATGGCTTCCGCCCTGCACAGAATGGAAAAAATCGAGTTACAGTCTCTTTTGGATTTATAGAACAAATTACAAAAAAAAAATCGGGCTATTACCAAATTTTTCCTTATTCAATAAAATTTCCGGTTATATGACTCCACTAAATATCCTGTTTTTTTTTTTCAATCGATCCAAACGGCTGGAACCATGGCGACAACCGTTTTTTTATGTTTAAAAAAAAAAATGGCCAAAAAGTTGCACTTTAAAAATCTAAAAAAAATATTTTGTATTTTTTGAATATACATAAACATACCATACCTACAAAATTTCACAATATCTATTTTCTTTCTATATAAAAAAATGTTTAAAAAAATATTTTTAAATTTTGAAGGTAGAAAGACCCCTTAAATAGAGATAAGTCCTTATTTCTCTCTCACAATACTAGTCTGTCACTTCTTTAGTCAGAGGCTTTTCCTGTGCAATATACGCATAGGAATACCATTGGGAAGTTCAGCTGCGTAACTTACGCATGTTATACGGCTTGTTGAATTCAACCCTTGTCTGCATTCACATTATTAAAAACATAAGCGTAGCGGCAGTTTGTCTTTTGATAAAATGAACATGTGTCGTTCTAAATCTTTTAAATTATTTACGTGAAAGTACGTAAAATATCAGGATTTTTAAGTCCAGTCAAATAGGGAATCAACCTTGGAATGAAATATAATAAGCATAATAAGCTATAAAGTTTATAGAAGTTTATATTATAAACTTCTATAAATTTTTGTTTTGACATTCTATAGCTCAAAAGTATCAAGGTCAAAGCTTTTGCACCATAAGATAGATTTTGCTATCCTATCTACGTGATAATAATTAATTAGTTAATATCCCAAATTGTTCAAAAGTTAAAAGGGAGGAGTTGAACTGTATAATGTACCTGATTCAGCATTCTAGTCAATAAAAAGTATAATTTACAAAAAAAAAAATCCTTTGTACTGGATCGACAATGTCCAGACTGTTAAAACATTTCCAGTACGGATAAATTGCAATTTAATTACCGACTATCAGTACCAGAATTATAACCCTCTGCTATAGACAACTTATTTATGGAACGTTACTACAGACATGGCGAAAAAATTACGCCTCCCTTTAAAGAATTTAAAAGTCAAACAACATTTTTAACATTTTGACTTATTTATCGTTAAACGAGTTCTTTATAGCTTTAATTATTTAATTATAAATACAATAGAACATAATATTTAAATGAGTTATTTATATAATATAATTTGTACTATAATGTTATTTTTTGTTAATTTTGACTTGCTAGGGTAATTGATTTAAATAATTTGGTAGAAAGAAAAAAATATATGTATAAGATAAAATTAAAAACTTAATCATAAAAAAACAACATAAGCATACAAATCTAAAAAAAAATATATTTTTTTGCAATGGATATACCCTATTGTTTTTATTATTACCTACTTACAGACACGGCGTATTTTTAACGCCTCCAAACTTTAAATGAACACGTGAAAAATCACTGTGCAATATACTAACTTCTCCTCTCGGATTTGGGGCTTAAACTGAATGTCCGAAAGGTACTGAGACGCGTAAAGCCGTAGTTAGTCGCAGTCGGGAAAAATCACAAATTGCATACTATCCAGGCGTAAAATCTACACCGTGTCTGTGGCAGAGGGTTAGTCATCAATAAAAAACATAAACATAAAATAAAAAAAAATGAATAAAAAAATTGCAATGGGTAAACCTATTTTTTTTATTACATAGAAAAAACGGATTCCTTGAACCAAGGACACGTGTCTTTGGATATATTCAAAGCCTTATTCTCTTGTTTCAAGGCTGGCATTTTCTTGAACCAAAGTCAATGTCCTTGAATAAAGAGCGCGGATTTTTATTCCAAAACCCGTGCTCTTCATTTAAGGACATTGACTTTGGTTCAAGAAAATGCCAGCCTTGAAACAAGATACAAAGACACGTGTCCTTGGTTCAAGGAATCCGTTTTTTCTATGTATTTCGTACATACATGGCGTACTTTTACGCTGCCTAAATTTAAATAAACACGTGAAAAATCACTGTGCAACCAACATACCAACTTCTCCGCTCGGATTTAGGGCTAAAAGTGAATATCCGAAAGGTACTGATACGCGGAAAATCGCAGTTAATCGGAGTGGGGAGAAATCACAAATTGCATACTACCCAGGCGTAAAATCTACGCCGTGTCGGTAGCTAAGGGTTAAATGATTTCTAAAATTAAAATTTTACAGAAAGATATTTAAATTGCATTTTTGCTTTTACTTTGGACTTTAAAGGTTGATTTACCCAATAACTAACACTAAACTAGCCAGAAATTTAACCAATAAAATGAAATGAGTATAGTATATTCTATAACTACTATGGAATAGACAATATTCCGCGACAGCGGAAAGTTTGTCATACGAGCCGGCAGGCGGGTATGACGGTCCCACGAGAGCGGAATGATTCCATACGTGTTGTAGACTATACTTTTTCTTCGACAAAAATATAAAACACTGTATGGTTTAAACTGCGGGCAAGGTTAAAAACAATGTTTTTTTGTGACTCGACATTGCAAATGAAACAAAACACATATTTTTAAATAAAGCAATTAATGTTATTTAATAATTTTGTCAAATCAGTACTTAAAAAAGATTTTTATTTAATTTTAGCACATATTTACAAATTATAATGCAAAAATTGAAGGTTATGTCAGATAGTTGTGACAGATATCAGATTTAAATATTTAATAATAGATGGAGCAGTTTTAATTTTTTGAACTAAATTGATAAAAAACTGGTCAAATATTAAGAAAAACTAATAAAATTTATGTAATTTTAACGCAAAACTTTAAATTGAATTAAATTATTCAATATTTCATGGTAAAATATATATATATTTTTCCTAATTTTGCTACAGTTTTTTTTACTTTTATAAATAAGAGATGGCACTACATGTGATCATTCTAACACTTGATACGGAATATTCATACCGCATCTAGAGCTAGAATGGATTCACACTGTGTTTGAAAAGTGTGTGTATTTGCTTACATTCTAAAGCAGTCGTAGAAAAAAATAATTCTAATTTCATTGGTAAAATTCTTAGTTGGTTTAGTGTTAAGTAGATACTGGGTAAACTATTATCATAAGTGCATGTTGAATTATCAAAAAAATTTTTACTGTATTAAAAAAATAATTTGCTTGTTTGAGTTTTTGTCTTACAAAATTCCGAGACCGCAGGTCGAGGAATTTTGACGAAAAATGCACGAATTAATTTCCATAAGAAACATGGTTTTTTATATACAGTAAAAAAATTGTGTATAATTTAACATGCACGAATGGTATTTTGAAAGAATATTTCACAAACAAAATAAGGAAGTATATAATTTTACCATGTTTAATGTTGTTTCATATTTAAATAAAAAATTTAAGAACTAAACAACAATGTTACTTTACAACTATAATTAAAAATTTTAATTTCAAATTTGCCGCGATTTTTGAAACCACGATGTTCAATTGTTCGCGAATGTTGTCCAAATTTAGCTTGAGGAATATTTTATGCTTGAGATTATTCCAATAAAATAGTTATCATATATTTTAGCATTTAAATAAAGAACATTGCTGTTTTTGTTTAAAAAGTTTAGTTTTCAAGTGTTTAAATTAGTTTTGAGTAGCCTGTTTTTAATACCAAGCAAAGTAATCTGTCTATTGATATACTTTGTAGATCCGAGTACTTTTGGTGATATACTTTAATACCAAGATTCAATTAAGTAAATTAAAATTGTTGAATATCAGTGATTTAAGGCTTTTAAGATGGAAAGTGCATAAAATATAATATCTGAAATTAATTAGGGTTTATACCTAGGATGTTTTGGTAATAAAATAAGCATTTATATTGCTTATCAATAAAAATAAATCAACTAAAGGAAAGCTTGACAAATTAAAAACACATTTTGCAAAAATATAACATTTATTAAGATGTCTGTAATTGTTAGTTTCTTGTTTCCATAGTAACCAAATGATAATTATCAGATTCATTTTAATCTGATTGGTCAAGAAACTAAAAATGCAAGGTTTTGATTGGCCTATATATTGTTTGTGAAATAGTACTTAAAATTGAAAACTTTGCTTAATTGCATACTGTAATTTTAAAATAATATTGTAATTTTAAAACTTGATTTGAGATAAAACTTTAATATTACTTCATAATCGAAAAGTTAAAATGTTAATTCAAAGATATTTTGAAAATTACAATTTTAATTCTAAAACCTAATTTTAGTAATAAACCTTTAAATTGCGTTGTTATCGTAAAAAAGGGCAAATTTAAAGATTCAGTAAAATTTCCTATAAAACAGTAAAAAAATCGGTTTTTAAAAATCATATGAATTTTATAGTTGTATCTTAATATTACGCCATAGTTTTACCCCCATTTTGCTTTCCCATTTTGAAAATTTTCAAAATTTTGGAAACCCTTGTATTTGAGCAAAAATGTTCATTTTTTTGCGTATTTTTGCGTTTTATGACGTTTTATGTCAATATAAATCAATTTCGAGAAAAAAAAAAATTTTCGCTCGGTCGGTTGGTCAGTAGATCGGTCTGTACGGGAAATCTTGTGGACACGATAACTTAATAATAATAATAATAATAATATCTTTATTTACGGATGTACCAATTTAACAAAAAAAAAATTACAATATATACCAAGTATACAAAAAATACCTAATATCTAAAAAAATAAAAAATATATATATTTATACATATAATTTAAAATATTAACGTTAAATAAATAAAATAAATAAATAAATAAAAAAGTCACAGTCTTTGCAGGCCAAGTTTAACCTGAGTTTTATACATTTGTAGAGATAATGAAAAATCTAAATTAAGTTTGTTTGCTAAAGAGCATAATCTATTGATAGGTGCATTTGAAACATAGTTAGTTCTGCACAGGTTTGTATAAAAAATATTATTAGTGTGTGAAGTTCTAGTAACTTGATTTGGTATTAAAAAATTAAGTAGTGAAAGTGCTTCAGGACAATCAACCAGGCCATTTACTAATTTATATAAAAACATCAAGTCAAGGTAAACTCTCCTTTTCTCAAGAGAACTTATATCAAAAAAAATACGAACAGCTTCCAAATTGGGAAGTTGAAGACCTGATTTAAAATTCAAGAATCTTAAAAATCTGTTTTGAACATTTTCAATTTTTTGTTTTTGCTCATTATAAAAAGGAGACCAAACTACAGAAGAATACTCTAGTTGAGATCTTATAATAGAGAAATATAGCTGTTTTATGCAGTTAATATTTTTAAAATCTTTCATATTTCTTTTCAAAAATCCTAGTAATTTAAATGATTTATTAATTTGTAATTCAATATGTTTATTAAAATTCATTGTTTTATCATATGTAACCCCCAAATCTTTTATTGTATGAACATTTTCAAGATCAATCCCATTAATGTTATATGTAAAATGTATTGGATTAAGACTCCTAGAGAATTGCATCGCTTTACATTTTTCAATACTCAAATGCATACCATTAAGTACACACCACTCATACAACCTATTTAAACCCTCTTGAAGTCTAACACAATCTAAAATACTTTTAATAATAAAATATAATTTTAAGTCATCAGCAAACAGTAAGAAGAATAGATAACCAATAAATTTATTAATGTCATTTATAAATAGGTTAAATAGGATTGTAGAGAGATGTCCCCCCTGTGGTACACCAGATGTAACCTCAAAGGCATAAGATAAAATATTATAAATCTTTACGACTTGATATCTATTTTGTAAGAAGTCAGACAGCCATTCCAACATTTTTCCATTTACACCCCAACAATACATTTTGTCTATCAGAACGTTATGTGGAACTATGTCAAATGCCTTCATAAAGTCAGTATAAATTACATGCATTTGTAGTCCATCATTAAAGGCACCTAACACATCATTCTCAAAACATATTAGGTTGGTAGTTGTAGATCTTCCCTTGCGAAAACCATATTGTTGGTTAATGAGAATACTCTGAAAGTTATAATCAAGATATTTACTTACTAACTTTTCAAAAACTTTAGGTATATGAGAAATTTTTGAAATGGGCCTATAATTTTTAATATTATTTCTGTCACCAGATTTATAGACCGGAGTAACGTACGATTTCTTCCAAACTTCAGGAAATTTTCCCTCAGTAAGAGATTGATTATAAAGTAAAAAAAGTGGATTTGTTAAGGAAAATCTACAACTAAAAAGGAAAAGTGCTGGAATTCCGTCAGGACCACAACTAGATTTACAATTGACTTTTGAAAGACAATCTAGAATTTCAGTTTTAGATAGACTACAAGTCGAAAAATTTATACTTGTAAAATAGGGCATATCATAAGAAGAAGTGCGAATTTTTGAATATACCGAAGAAAAATTATCTGCAAAAAAATCAGCTATTCTCTTTGGATCACTGGTTGTGTTGTTATTTAAAGACATACAAGATGGTAGTCCATTAGTACCCTTTTTATAATTTACATATTTCCAGAAATGACTTGAGTCATTATGAAAGTCTGTTTCTAACGATGAAATATATTCTGAGTAACATAAATCATGAGCTAACTTACATTTATTTCTAAGGTCTTGAAAAATTAAATAGTCATTTACTGAATTAGTGTTTTTAAAATTTTTATGAGCTATTTTTTTTTTAATTATGATTTCCTTTAAATTTGGACTATACCACTTTGGAAAACTAGATTTTTTAACTATTTTTTTAGGAACATATAAATTTATAAAATGGTTTAGAATATCATAAAATGTATTAACATTGTTCTCTACAAAGTTAGAAATTAATATCCCGGACCAGTCTAAAGAATTCAAAACATTATTTAATAAAGTATAATTAACTTTACTAAAATCATACTCAAAATAATTAAAATTAAGCAAATCAATATTCGTTTTTAGCTTGAATTCAAAAATTAAGGGTGGATGATGTGCATCAATTTTTGATAAGGGATCTAGGGCTAGAAAAACATTTAAATTGATTAGGCTAGTAAAAATTAGATCCAAGATAACACCATTTACATTTAAAAACTTGTTACATTGAAATAAATTCAAAAAACCAAGACAATCACATAGTTTATCACTGTAGGAATCAACCAGAACGCTTTAAGCTAGAGACGTAAAATTTGGCATGGTATGTTACCAAAATTTCTTGCTCGGGAATGTTTTTGGTGGACATTGGGGTGCGGCGGTGAAAATTGCTATATAGGTTTTTAAGGTTAACTCCACCCCCGCAGAGGGGGTAAATATTTATAAATATTTTCAATATTTTCGTCAAAATTGGTATATAGGGGTTTTTGGGGTCGACGAATATGAATCTGATAATAATTTTTTTGTAATTCCACACCCTGAGGGGTGGGGGGTACTTTTCGTGAAAACTGGTATATTGGGGTTTTTGAGGTTGCTGAAAGTGAATCCGATTATAAAAAAATTGTAACCTCACCCCCAAAGGGGCAGGGCGTAGTTATCTTGAAAATTTATATATAAGGGTTTTGAGGTCGCTAAAACTGAATCTTATAATATTTTTTTTCTAATTTCACCCTCTGAGGGGTGTGGGTAGTTTTTGTGAAAATTGGTGTATTGGGGTTTTTAAAATTGCTGAAAGAGAATCTGATAATAAAAAATTCTAATTCCACCCCCTGAGTGGTGGGGGTAGTTTTCGTGAAATTTGGTGTATAGGGGTTTTTGAGGTTGCTGAAAGTGAATCTGACTCCACCACCTAAGAAGCGGGGGGGTAGTTTTCGTGAAAATTGGTATATTTTTAAGGTTGCTTTTTAGCACTTCACTTTTGTGAATCTGATAATAAAAAATCCATTTTACGCGCGGAGATAAAAAATGGGAAAGCTTTTTTTACTGGGCAGTGTATTTTACAGTACAGTGGAAAATGTATAGGTAATATTTCCACTGGACGTAGTACCTATACATACTCTTTAAAATACCTTAGTTACGTAGGTATATTTACAGCTTATTTCTCCAAAGTAATCTCGCGATAAATCTATCTAAATTAATACTTTCTAAAGTAAAATAAATAAAGGAAACTAGAAAGGAGGTGGAGGATTAAATTGCAGGGTGATAGATTTATGTCGCGGACAAATGGAGTTTAAATTGCCCGACCCGAAAAGATCACAATGTTTTAAAGCTAAACCATCAATCAATACGTAAAAAGGACGTATCTTTGTCGAATCTGCTTCGGGAAAAAGGGGATAAGAAATGAAATATAGTTTTAGAATCTACACATTTGTTACAGTGTAAAAAGTATTTCTTGTGACTAATTATATTTTTCACGAAAGCGTAAAAAACACGGCATACACTGTAAAAAGTAAACTGAATATTCAGTTACACATGGATATTAAATCAGAAGTTATTATCCTATACAATTCTGTGGCTTGGTTTTAAAAGGGCCAATGGGTCAAACCATCAATCAATACGTAAAAAGGACGTATCTTTGTCGCATCTGCTTCGGGAAAAAGGGGATAAGAAATGAAATATAGTTTTAGAATCTACACATTTGTTACAGTGTAAAAAGTATTTCTTGTGACTAATTATATTTTTCACGAAAGCGTAAAAAACACGGCATACACTGTAAAAAGTAAACTGAATATTCAGTTACACATGGATATTAAATCAGAAGTTATTATCCTATATAATTCTGTGGCTTGGTTTTAAAAGGGCCAATGGGTCAAACCATCAATCAATAAAAAAAAGGACGTATCTTTGTCGAATCTGCTTCGGGAAAAAGGGGATAAGAAATGAAATATAGTTTTAGAATCTATACATTTGTTACAATGTAAAAAGTATTTCTTGTGACTAATTATATTTTTCGAAAGCGTAAAAAACACGGCATACACTGTAAAAAGTAAACTGAATATTCAGTTACACATGGATAGGAAATCAGAAGTTATTATCCTATACAATTCTGTGGCTTGCTTTTAAAAGGGCCAATGGGTCATTCCGCGTCAATTGCTACCACAGCATCAAAAATTAAATATTTTTATTATATATTTATTTAGATATTAGGTAAGGTTATAGTTCAAAATTCATCCAGCATTTTCAAAACTGTTGTGGTGAAGTACTAAGTCCAAATATACTTGTAAAATGTCAAAAATTGAAAGTTTAGGGCCCCTAAACCACCCATAAATAAACCAAGATCGACTGCAAAAAAAATCTGGAGTATATTTCCCTAGGGAAGAATATTTTAACATATAGTTAGTTTCCCCAATCTCAGTTTGAAATTTGCTAAAAACTCTCAGGTAACATACGAAACATTTTTTTGTAACATACGAAAAGACTATAATTTCTGAAAATCTTATTATGTTATTTACTACTATAGTAGTAAAAATAGTTATTTTCTTAACTAGTGTATTAAGTGGATAAAATCACTTAATACACGAGTTGAGAAATTAATTTTATCCAACACCTTTTATTTTTAAATAAAAATCTATATTTTTGCGAAAAATTATGTCAAAAATATTAAGATTAAGTTTTCTTAATACTAAAATAATAGGTAGCCATGGCCTAAGTATGCCTATTAAAAATAAACAATTGCTAGTTTTACATTTCTTACAAACGTCAAAATGGACGCGGTGATGACAGAATTTTTAATAAAAACAGTATTTTATTCAAAAACTAAAGAATAATTTGGGGTTTTCTTTAATTTTTATGGTTTATTTAACGTGCTTCTATTTATAGAATAGTTATAATACTTAATTAACAGGGTATGTAACTAATTTTGGGTGAGATCAAAAGCTGTACGTAAAAGAGTGGGTGAAAATTTTTTTAGTCACTAGTGGAAAAAAACTCAAAAAACAGTATTTTATTTAAAAACTAAAGAATAATTTGGGGTTTTCTTTAATTTTTATGGTTTAGTTAACGTGCTTCTATTTATAGAATAGTTATAATACTTAATTAACAGGGTATGTAACTAATTTTGGGTGAGATCAAAAGCTGTACGTAAAAGAGTGGGTGAAAAATTTTTTAGTCACTAGTGGAAAAAACTCACTTTTGACATTTAAAATAGTGCTCAAACCAAGTGTTTCTGTGAAGGTGTTGGATAAAATAATTTTAGGTACACTGATAAAAAAGGTAATTTAGATTTATTTGGATATGGCCAATTAAATTATTTGGTTGTGAGTAATAAATTTTATTTGAGTCAAATAAATATTTAGTTCATGTAAATAAATATTTAAATTTCAAAATGATTTATTTGACAGAAATAAAATTTATTTGTCACAACCAAATAATTCAATTGGCCATATCCAACCAAATATTTTGTACATACAAATAAACTGTTTTATCAGTGTATAGCTTTCAAAATTACCAATATTTGGTTAGTTTGTAATCGGAGAAAATAAATTTCTATTCCTAGAGAAATAATAAAATAAAGTTCATATCAATGTATTTAATTTTATTATGGGCTCCTTACTATACGGTAGGGGTAAGTTGCCGCCACCACTAGGCACTAGGCAACTTAAAATTCAGGCTATTTTTTTATTTTGCCGAGAAATGTTAAAAGCTCGCCTATGTTGTTAAAAAGTTATACCGATTCTTGCTTGGGGTGGCGCAATTTCTCCTCTGACCCCTAAATAAACAACAAATGTATGTTTATTTATACTATATTTTGCCTTTACCTCTGCATTTACCTGAAGGCGATGAAACTCGTTTAAAATATAATGTCGTGAGTTGAAATTCAAGATATAGCGCACATACAAGACTAGTCTTGTTTTACAGTAAGCATGCGTGTTTTTGAAAATAATCTTCAAAAACTAAAAAGCTATGGCGGTAAAAAAAATTAAAATTAATATATTGTTTTACTAAAGGAAGTGAAGCTTATTTTTACTAGTGTGTAGAATTTACGGACGACGCGAAGCGGAGTCCGGAAACTACAGACGATTAAAAAAAAGCACTTTTCCTCTGAGTGAAACATACTATTTTTTCTTCAAGCATCTATATATTTTTTTAAATATTAAATTTTGAATTTAATTTATTTAGTAATAATAAATAAATGTTTTTTTATTAAAATAGGGCAATAAAACCCTTTAGAAATAAACTTAAACCTTCCTTAGCTCATTTTAAATTTTTTTCGTAGGTTAAATCGTATACTTTTCGCGATTTCGATGGTAACTTTTCTAATGTAGAATTTGCAATTTCGGAGAGATTTGTAGGCGTATAAACCATATATTCTTCTTCAATCATTTTTAATCGATTTCACACAAGGTTTCTGCACAGAATCTCGAGTCAACCACCTGTTTGCATAATAAACAAACAAGTTTGAAGTATGGTTGTCATCAAAGTCAAAGTGTGCTGCCGCTAGTGGTGGTTTTGTTAACTAACTTGTTTTTATGGCGTACAACAATGAACTCATTTTTTTACTGTAAAAAAATTGATCACTAACACTAGTGTGTTTATTTATAAAATATGAACATTTTACTACGCTTAAAGAAGAATAATATTTACTTTAAACAATAATATAAGAAATTAAAGACTCCGTTAGCGCAGCTGGTAAATCCAGGATCCTACCGTTTAAACGGTAAAAAATTAATTTTTCTGCCTTCAGGTGTTCGAATTCTAATCCCATCCCCGGATATCAATTTTTGATTTTTTTTTACTTTTTTTTATTTATTTTGCGTTTTTAATCATTTTATTTACAATATTTTTTTATCGAGTTCCGAACGAGTTTCAAAAAGTACATTTCTAGTAACTGAATTTTCGCAATATTTTTGGCAACGCTATAAAAATAATCAATTTTTTAACATTTTAATGATTTTAATCATTAATTAATTTCGTTTTTGAATATTTCTTTTTTCTAATGTTCTAGCTGATTTAGAATTTTAATTTAATTGAAACAGAATGGTTTTGCCGTTAATAATGACTAGAGATAGGATTTTACCGTCGTGACGTCTGAATCCATAGCCGGGTACAACAGAATAATAATTTTATAAAAATGTTTTACAAGCTATCAAACTACTACATTTACAAAGAAAAGTATATAATTATGAAAATCCCCTAGCGTTGAAACTAAAAAAAAAATTAAAAAAAAAACAGATCCGAAAATGATGATTTAGTTGGACTTTTAAATAATCCAAATTTTATTTAATAGTATTGTAACATGGTGGCTGGGTATAACAATTATCAAGTTAAAAAAATCCGCCTGACAAATCCTTTTCTATTTGCAGTAACCACTCACGTGACGTTTATAACTTGTGAAAAATGTTTTTAAAAATTTCTACCGACGAAATCTTTTTGTGTTTTATTCAATTTGTGAAGAGGTGACTGGAAGGTGAAATCTATTTGAACTCGTTATAAACATGTACTTTGCAGAGATCTAAAAGCTCTAAACTCGTTTCCGTATGCGTGCGACGAAATAAGTGAGATGTAAGGTCAAGCGTGTACCATGTACGTTATTTTATTGGTTAGAATCACGCGCATGCGGAAACAAGGTTTTTATTGGAAGTAAGGGCATATCCACAGGCTCGCATAACATAGTACATAACAATGCGATGCCGTGATTGGCTTGATGTGCCGCCATGTATCTTGTAAATTAATAACGGCATCGCATTCTTATGTTTTATGTTCTTATGTAAGCTTCTGGATAGGCCTTGGAAATCAACTTTTATGACACCAATTTTCAAATCGGGCGATAGAGAAAATATATCAAATTATCGTGGTGTTTGCATACAGTCTGCTATTCCTAAAATATTAGATAAACTTGTCACAAATAAGTTAACTTGGCTTTTTAAGGATATAATTACAGAGTTTCAACATGGCTTCTACCAGGGTCGATCTACTGTTACTAATTTGCTGATTTATGAGGAATATATATTAAATGCTTTTGAACTTAAATTACAAGTTGACGCTATTTATACAGATTTTATGAAGGCATTTGATAGGGTTCCTCATAACTATCTATTTAAAAAGCTAAAGGCTCTTGGTATTACCGGAGTCATGTTGAAATGGGTAATTAGTTTTCTTAGTGGTAGAACACAACAAGTTAAAATAAAAAATTTTATTTCCTTTATTATAAACGTAACCTCGGGTGTACCTCAGGGATCTCATCTTGGACCTCTTCTATTTTTATTATTCATTAATGATATAGTTACTGTTATTAGATTCTGTGAAATCCTATTATTTGCAGATGATCTAAAATTGTTTAGAATTATTCAGTCAATAGCTGATCAGTACTTGGTTCAATGTGATGTTAATAATTTGGCTGATTGGTGTAAATTAAACGGTATGACATTAAATACTAACAAATGCTACAGCATCACATTCCATAGGAATAAAAAGCCTTTTGAATATCAATATGATATAGAAAGTGTTTACCTTAAATCCGTCAATGAAATCAAAGACCTTGGTGTTATTTTTGATAAACAGCTAAATTTTAACGCACTGTACCGTAATTAATACGTTCACTGCCAACGGCTAGTTTTGACAGCGGAGCAATGGGTATGGGCAAGGGAAAAATAGAAAGAATTGATTAATGTTGTTAGGGGCGCCAGTTACTTTAGCTTTTACTCCTTTAGGTAAGTAACAACCTAGTGTAAATACTTAAGCTTTTCAGTTTGAGAAAATATAACCCTTAAATAAAATAAGATAATTCATTTGAGAAATTTATTATAAATAAACTTAATGAAAGCACATCAAGTAATGTATTAATATATATAAAAAATATGTGTAATTATATTAAGATATAATTAAAGAAATCTTAATAAAAATTACTAAATTCAGAAATCATTCGACTTAAATGTATAAAGAAAACATGAAGTTCAGCAAGCACCAAGAAATGTATGTAAACAACAATCATTTCTTGCAGTGTATAAAAGTCATGCTTAAATTAGAAATCATTTAATCAAAAGTATGATATTTAATAATTAGTAAATGAGATTAAATGTTTTTAAAAAAAATAAGTACCTAAAAATGAACAAAAGCCAGAAGGGCATATAGTATTAATCAATACTATATCAGATCTGATAAAGTTTACAGTTATAAGAATATTGAAATAAAAGAATTTAAAAATATGAAATATTGCTTTCAAAAGTTTTCAGAATGAGTACTTAGCTGGTTTCTGCAAAATCCATGAGGTATGAATTCCATCGTCTCCATCTGTACAAGTCTCCCCTATGCTGATGAATTCATTTCTCAAATGAAAGAAAAAAAATATAGGCTGTCCCATCTACTTTGGAAAAATCATCTTCCAGGATAAAATGTACGATTGAAAATGTTGTCCGGGATAAAATATACTTTTGAAAATTATGTCCAATATAAAATTGTCTGCTAGACGGTTACATAGAATTTATCTATGCCAAAAATTACAGAACCATGTTCCAACAGAACATCACTCCATGCGGAGAACTTGTATATCAAATATACCAAAATAAACTTCAACTTAAATTAATATAATTCCATATTAATGGTATAGAAATGGTGAGTAATTAATGGTAATTAATTAATGGTCTAGTAATGTAGTAATAATGGTGGTTAATGGTGCTTAATGGTGCTTAATTAATGGTGCTAAAACAATAATTATATCTCAGAAATATTCTAAGAAACAGAAAAACTTAACTTACATGTCATTCTAAGTCTTCGATGTCCATCGAAACGTTATAAATGCATAATTGTAGAAAATAACAGTTATAATATCTTCCGCATTGTTTAAATATTCATTTTCACTAACTTTAAATAAAAATACATGAAGGATTACTTCGATGATTACAGAAAATAAACACTCGTCAAAATGACACCACCATTGTACAGAGTTCATCAAGAAGGAGCGAAAATCGACCTTATCAACCGGTATGAACCCTTCAGGTAAATAAAATCCTATTTCTGAACTATTAGCGACATCTATGTAAGTCATTATCAACTACAGTTTTACCGTATAGGATTCCTAATAAAGGTAACTGAAACGACACCAAAAATAATAACTAATTAAAAGAATGTTTCCTAATAAATCCGTATTAGTGATATCTAACCTCAAAATATTACTCTAAGAAACAAATATAAACAATACTTATTGTTTATCAGCAAAACTAATAAAAATACGAACAGAATACTAAGTGTCCTGTGAACTAAGTATAAACAAAATACTGAATCTAAGTGAGCAGTTCCAGCAAACTATTTTCAACAAATTCTAAATTATCCCGAAGGAATAATACGAAACTTTCCAGGAGAAACAAGCTACAGATGAAAGCCAGTGAAATCCAACCCTCAATAGACTCTGAAACATATAAAAACCAGGTAAGTCCATAGACAAATGCATTATAGAGAAATAAGTCATATGATTCTTTATTATTAAAAATCATATTCTAATTATGTTTTCTTTATGTTATTTTCAGGTAGAACTATGGAATAGAGACTCATATGGTTAGAATTCAGTTCCTGCTACAAAATAGTCCCAGATACAAAATAGTTCTGTACGTACGTAACTATTTATATACAAAATAAACATAAATTATAACGTAAGTAAACGAATAGTTTAATTAACCCTTGCTATATTACAAAGTGACGATTTATATCGTTACACATGCCCCCTCCAAAAATAATAAAAATATTTAATATACAAAAAATATTTTTATACCAAACTCTATAACTATTTAACTTAAATAGCTAAAATATATATTATATTTTATTTAATAAATCAACAAAAAATACAATACTTTATGTAAATCATTTGAAATACTAC
Source organism: Brachypterus glaber (assembly GCA_958510825.1). Lineage (NCBI taxonomy): Eukaryota > Metazoa > Arthropoda > Insecta > Coleoptera > Kateretidae > Brachypterus > Brachypterus glaber. The sequence goes on from CAUEHQ010000496.1 coordinate 63,298, forward strand.
TTGATAATTAACAATAGCTAAGCTTGATAACTACGTGTATCATCCGCCTACTCTTATGTAGAACATAATTTTGGGACTTTATCGGTGTGTGTCATAAACAGGTAATTGTCATAATCAGGTAATTGTCATAATCAGGTAATTGTCATAATTAATTTTGTTTTTCTTTTTAGCTAAGTTTTATCAAGATTAAAAAAAAATAGAAATAAGACTTGACTGTGTGCACCAGAATTCTCTTCTACAAAAAATATATTTATATATTTTTTTTACTACTATATACAAAAGTTTTGGGTACCCTTTAAATATTTTCAATACATTGATATTTTTTCAAATATCATTCCGAATGATACTAAGAAAATATTCTTATTTAATCAAATCTAGCCAACTGAAATGTCACTATTCGATCCAAAATATTTCTTTAGATCTTTAACATGCCAGTCGCCTCTATGACCATCTGCATTTTCCAAAATATACACTAACTTTGACTTTTTCGCAACAACTTTGCAAAGTATGTACTTTGGAGCAAGTTTTGCAGCAAAACTTTTACTAGCATCTGAGAGTACTTTGTTTCGTCTCCAAACTTTTTCACCTATCTCAAAATTTACTTCACGCTTGCGCAAATCATAAGTACGCTTATTACGTTCATAAGCTTCATGTAAAATCTCTTTAAGATTTCCCAAGTCTTGGCTATACGAGTCTCTGTCACAAGGTTCTAATTTAACATCATCAGTTGATGTCATTTTGCCATAATAAGTTCCTGTGATAGGTACATTCCTCCCAAAATTAAGAAATGCCGGCGTATACCCCGTAACTTCATTTACAGACGTTCGTAAAGCTAGACCTATTTTTGCTAAATTTTTACACCATTCTTTTTGATTATCTTTTATATATGATCTTATAGCAGTAGAAATTGTGCGATGTTGCCTTTCCGTCGGATTATTTTGACTATGGTAAAGTTCATTAAACCAAATTTTCTGTACATTATATTCATCTGCTAATTTTTTAAAAACTTTACCAGCAAATTGTTTTCCATTATCGACAATTAAAAATTGACAGACTCCGTAAACTAAAAAAACTTCATTCTCAATGAATTTACATATTGCATTTGCAGTAGCTTCCCTTAAAGGATGTAATAATGTATACTTTGTAAACCAGTCTGACACAACCAAAAGATAACAAAAACCTTTAGAACTTCTGGGAAATGGTCCCTGCAAATCACATGAAATAACTTGCCACGGATAATTTACTTCTTTTTCACGACCCATCAATCCAAAACGTGCAGAATTACTAACTTTTTGTGATTGACAAATATTACAACATCTTACATACTTTAAAATATCTTTACGCATTTTTGGCCAAAAATATGTTTCTGAAATTCTATGAAAAGTTTTAAAAAATCCCATATGAGAAGCTAATACATCGTCATGACATTCTTTTAGTACTTGTTTACGACATTTTTGAGGCACTAACAATTTCCACTCTATAATATTACTTTTTACTTTTGTCTTGGTCGGTATGAACTTATAAATATTATCATCAATAACTTTAAATTGCGGATATGAATCTGGACTCTTACCAATTTTTTCCCTCAACTGAATATAATATTTATCACTATTATAATCATTTACATTAAAATTAATTAAATTTACATCTGGAAAAATTGATTTTTCTGGTTCTATTCTATCAAAAGCTCTGGATAACCCATCAGCTACTACATTTAATTTACCTCTACGATATACAATATCCATATCATATTGCTGTAATTTTAATGACCATCTAGCCAAGCGACCAGAGGGATCTTTCATATTACTCAAATATTTTAATGAAGAATGATCTGTAATTACTGTGAATTTAACACCTTCAATATATGGTCTAAACCTATCTATAGCAAACAAAACAGCTAAACATTCCTTTTCACCTACAGAATATTTTATTTCACTACGTGTTAAAGCTCTACTAGCATAAGCTATTACTTTTTCTTGACCATCTTGCGTTTGTGTTAATATGGAACCGAGGCCAACTAAAGAAGCATCACATTGTATAACAAATGGTAAAGAAAAATTGGGACTTGCTAAAGCTGGAGCATTTATTAAAGATTCCTTCAACAATAAAAAAGCTTTTTCTGCATCAGTATTCCAACTAATGGCTTGTTTTTTACCTTTGCCCTTTAAAAGTGAATTTAATGGACTAACAATTGTTGAAAAATTCCTAACAAATCTACGATACCACGAAGCTACACCTAAAAATCGTTTTATCTCTGTACTATTTGTTGGTCTAGGATAGTTTATTATTGCTTCTACTTTTTGCGGATCGGTTCTTAAACCAAAATTATCAATTACAAAACCTAAATACTTAAGTGATTTTCTAAAAAAATTACTTTTTTCAAAATTTATTGTAAGATTAGCAGATTTTAATTTTTCATGTACTATTTGAAGTAATTTAATATGTTCCTCAAAAGTTTTTGATACTATTATAATGTCGTCAATATAAACAAATATATTTGGATAAAAGGAGAAAGGAAAAAGTTTATCCATTAATCTTTGCTGACTTTGTGTTCCATTTTTGAGTCCATAACACATTACATTAAATTCAAATAGTCCCCTACCAGGTACGGAAAATGCAGTTTTTTCTTTAGCAGTTTTTGTAAGTGGAATCTGCCAAAAAGCATTTTTTAAATCTATACTTGATATATATTTTGCATCGCCTAATAAACTTAAAATGGAGTCTATCCTTGGTAAAGGATGTGAATCACCTTTTGTAATAGAATTTAATTTACGTCCATCAAAACAAAAACGGTATGTACCATTAGCTTTTTTTACTAATAAAACTGGTGAATTAAAATCAGAATAAGATGGTGAAACTATATCATCTTTTAACATTTTATCTAACTCTTTATGTAAAATTTCTATTAAATAAGGTGACAAAGGATATTGACGCATTTTAAAAGGTTTATTATTTCCTGTATCTATATCATGTTCTATTAAATTTGTTCTACCTATTTTTTCGCTATATAATTCTTTAAATAAACTAACAAATTTATCTGCTATCTTTTTCTGTTCGTCTGTCAAGTCACATAAGCCTACTGAATTATCTTTATTTATATCCTGACTATCACTGTTATTACTGATCACATTCAAATTATTAATTTTATTATTCCAAGATTCATCAGAAAAATCCAGAGTCATAGAAAACAATTGTAAAAAATTCACACCAAAAATAAAATTTGTTTCCAAAGAAGGAACAACCAAGACTTGTAAAATCTTAACTTCATTATCTACTTTAATAGGTAAATAAACAACACCAGTTACTAACTGTTTAGATTTATCAGCTGTAGTAACATGCGGTATAAGACATTTATCAATTTTTAAATTAAATTTCTCTAAAATTTTAATCGCGTGACCACCAGCCACTGAACAATTTGCACCTGTATCAATCAAAGCTGTTATATTTTTATCAAAAATATTTACTTTAATATATGGACGGTTATCTCTAGGTAATTTAATAAAAGAACTTTTATTAATTACAGACAAACTATACGGTTTATAAAAATTTTTAACTTTATCCAGCCAATCTTTCCATTCATTCAAATAAAATCGTTTATTTGTTTCTGTTACACTTGATTTTTGTAAAGAATTGATATTATTTTTATTATAATAAATGTTTTTACAAAAAGTAGTTTTGTTATCCTTTTTTACCTGACTGTCATTATTATTTTTAGCCTTTTTATTAAGTGAATGCCGACTAAAATCATCCACTTTCCTATTTAGTTTTTTGTACAGGAAGGGCAATTTTTAAAAACTACATCTTTATATCCACATTTATAACAAAACTTTGTTCTTTTAGCTAAACATTTGCTAAAAATATGATTTGGTTGGTTACAGTTATAACAAATTACTTGTCTACTTTTATTATTACTACTATTCTGTGTATTATTAAAGCTTTGATTGGTACTTTGACTAATTTGAGAAACTTGACTACTATTACATACTGAACTTTGACGAGTAGAGGAAGATGGGGTAAGTTTGGACACTGTGGTATTATGACTACAATTACATTTACTACTAAAATTTTGATTTATATCCGAACTTAGGACATTTACTTTATTAACTGCTTTATTTTTTGCCACACTTTTACCTGCTATGCTCTTTTGTTTTAATTGATAAGCTTCATCTATTCTTTTACAACTGTCCTTTAAATCTTCTAAATCATTTATTTCTATAAGTGATAATGGTGTAAAATAATGTGGTAATATTCTTTCTCTAATCGTCTTAAGTCTAGTATATAAACTTGCAGCATGAATTAAACGTTTAAACAAGGTTTCCATAGCACCTATAAAAATTGCGATAGATTCATCGGGATTTTGATATCTAGAACGGATATCATCCCATGTTCTATCATCTATGTTAGCTGGAAGAAAATCTTTTTTTAATGCTTGAATTATTTGAGACCATGAATTTAAATTATCTTTAATTGAGAGAAACCATGACAATGCTGGTTCTTTGAATAAGTCATATGCGGATTTAAATAACATTTCGTCTGTAACATTTCTACTTATTTTCATATATTCAACTTGCTCAATAAAATTTAAAACATTAGACTTTCCATCAAAATTAATATTCCATTTATAAACTGGTACTGATTTTAAATAATCATTATCTTTTTTACTAGAAACATTAGGACTAAACTGTGTACTATTATGTAATGAAATATTATTATTTACTTGAGTAAGATCTGAATTTTTACCAGATTTTTCATAAAGATCTAAAATATCTGCTTCTATTTCTAAACAAGTTGCTTTTGTTATTTCTAAAAATTGAATACGTCTAACTTTATTTTCTTCTACTTCAGGAAAACGTTGCAGACGATTTGTTACATGTACTAAATAAGTTTTTAATTTTCTTAAATCAGCTAAACTATAATCACCATGATATTCTACAATTTCTGAAGATATACTATCTAAAATTCTATTAATATTTTCCACTTCACTGTTAAAATTAAAAGTCGGATCTACATATTTTACTTTAGGATCTTCCCTAGCTATGGCTCTACCTAAAACTTTAATTCTAGATGCTCTATTATTTTTTGCTGTTAAATGTCTTATACGAAGTTCATAATTTACCATTTCTGCAGTCAAAAATCTAATTTCCATTTTATCTAAATCTTCCATTTTGAATAATTATTTTCAAAATTTAAATTCAATTTACTCAAAATATTTATTTTATAATAAAATATTTATACTGTACCACAAATTATTTTTTTTTTGTGTACACTGTTCAACAAAGTTTTTGCATACTTTGGAAAATTTCCCAAATATGTCAAAAAAAATACTAAATTATTATTTATCTCAATTGGACAAATTAATAATTATAAATAGTCTCCAAAACTACAAAATTAGCTAATATTTATTCATATCCTTCGCATAAATAAATACCCTATTATCCATTTATTTCTATTGAATAAACGATAATTTCTAGAAAAACTGAACCCACGCCAAAATTTCTCTATTCCATGTTATTCCATAAAATTCAGAATAAACATAAAAAACACATATCTGATATATCTTATCAGATTAACTCTAATTTGACTTAATTTTCAACAAAAAATATTTTATTAAACAGTTATATGTAGTTTTTCTCAAAATGAACTTTAAGTTACACTGAAAAAAAAAATAAGCTTTAGATTTTTACAAAAAATACACTGAGAAAAATGGAGTAAAATTAAAAAAACAAGTGTTCTATCTATCCAAATACCACGTTCTTGGGCGCCAATATTAGTGTACCGTAATTAATACGTTCACTGCCAACGGCTAGTTTTGACAGCGGAGCAATGGGTATGGGCAAGGGAAAAATAGAAAGAATTGATTAATGTTGTTAGGGGCGCCAGTTACTTTAGCTTTTACTCCTTTAGGTAAGTAACAACCTAGTGTAAATACTTAAGCTTTTCAGTTTGAGAAAATATAACCCTTAAATAAAATAAGATAATTCATTTGAGAAATTTATTATAAATAAACTTAATGAAAGCACATCAAGTAATGTATTAATATATATAAAAAATATGTGTAATTATATTAAGATATAATTAAAGAAATCTTAATAAAAATTACTAAATTCAGAAATCATTCGACTTAAATGTATAAAGAAAACATGAAGTTCAGCAAGCACCAAGAAATGTATGTAAACAACAATCATTTCTTGCAGTGTATAAAAGTCATGCTTAAATTAGAAATCATTTAATCAAAAGTATGATATTTAATAATTAATAAATGAGATTAAATGTTTTTAAAAAAAATAAGTACCTAAAAATGAACAAAAGCCAGAAGGGCATATAGTATTAATCAATACTATATCAGATCTGATAAAGTTTACAGTTATAAGAATATTGAAATAAAAGAATTTAAAAATATGAAATATTGCTTTCAAAAGTTTTCAGAATGAGTACTTAGCTGGTTTCTGCAAAATCCATGAGGTATGAATTCCATCGTCTCCATCTGTACAAGTCTCCCCTATGCTGATGAATTCATTTCTCGAATGAAAGAAAAAAAAATATAGGCTGTCCCATCTACTTTGGAAAAATCATCTTCCAGGATAAAATGTACGATTGAAAATGTTGTCCGGGATAAAATATACTTTTGAAAATTATGTCCAATATAAAATTGTCTGCTAGACGGTTACATAGAATTTATCTATGCCAAAAATTACAGAACCATGTTCCAACAGAACATCACTCCATGCGGAGAACTTGTATATCAAATATACCAAAATAAACTTCAACTTAAATTAATATAATTCCATATTAATGGTATAGAAATGGTGAGTAATTAATGGTAATTAATTAATGGTCTAGTAATGTAGTAATAATGGTGGTTAATGGTGCTTAATGGTGCTTAATTAATGGTGCTAAAACAATAATTATATCTCAGAAATATTCTAAGAAACAGAAAAACTTAACTTACATGTCATTCTAAGTCTTCGATGTCCATCGAAACGTTATAAATGCATAATTGTAGAAAATAACAGTTATAATATCTTCCGCATTGTTTAAATATTCATTTTCACTAACTTTAAATAAAAAAACATGAAGGATTACTTCGATGATTACAGAAAATAAACACTCGTCAAAATGACACCACCATTGTACAGAGTTCATCAAGAAGGAGCGAAAATCGACCTTATCAACCGGTATGAACCCTTCAGGTAAATAAAATCCTATTTCTGAACTATTAGCGACATCTATGTAAGTCATTATCAACTACAGTTTTACCGTATAGGATTCCTAATAAAGGTAACTGAAACGACACCAAAAATAATAACTAATTAAAAGAATGTTTCCTAATAAATCCGTATTAGTGATATCTAACCTCAAAATATTACTCTAAGAAACAAATATAAACAATACTTATTGTTTATCAGCAAAACTAATAAAAATACGAACAGAATACTAAGTGTCCTGTGAACTAAGTATAAACAAAATACTGAATCTAAGTGAGCAGTTCCAGCAAACTATTTTCAACAAATTCTAAATTATCCCGAAGGAATAATACGAAACTTTCCAGGAGAAACAAGCTACAGATGAAAGCCAGTGAAATCCAACCCTCAATAGACTCTGAAACATATAAAAACCAGGTAAGTCCATAGACAAATGCATTATAGAGAAATAAGTCATATGATTCTTTATTATTAAAAATCATATTCTAATTATGTTTTCTTTATGTTATTTTCAGGTAGAACTATGGAATAGAGACTCATATGGTTAGAATTCAGTTCCTGCTACAAAATAGTCCCAGATACAAAATAGTTCTGTACGTACGTAACTATTTATATACAAAATAAACATAAATTATAACGTAAGTAAACGAATAGTTTAATTAACCCTTGCTATATTACAAAGTGACGATTTATATCGTTACAGCACATATAACTGCAAATACAAATAAAGGTTTTCAGTTACTTGGTTATATTACCAGATTAAGTACTGACTTCTCGACTGACACCTATAAAATACTATACTGTTCGATTGTAAGATCAACACTTGAATATGCATCTGTAATTTGGAGTCCATTTTATCAAAACGGTAGTGACGCTATAGAAGAGGTTCAACGGAGATTCCTGAGAACAGCTGGTTACAAATTAGGCATACAGAGAGTAAACTTTGTTTATGACTATAATACCATATCAAACAGAGTGCTTATTGAATCCTTAAAATCGAGGCGTAATAAAGCGGATTTATGTGTGCTACACAATATTTTATCAGGAAATTTTCAATGTCATAATCTGCTTTCTAAAATAAATATTAATATTAATTTTCTAACAAGAAACTCTTACTTATTTTACATTAATTTTCATAATACAAATTATGCTCTAAATGGTCCTCTAACTCGAATGGTACGTTTAGCAAATTTGAACCCAAACGTGCATGTTATTGGTGTGTCGCTTAGTCAACTTAAACGTTTTTTAAAGCATACTGAACTTGTTTCTTAAATAAAAAGTTTATAGTTAGTTAAATTTTTAGTTTTGTTTTAGTTTTAGTTTAACTATTTTAATTATTTAAATTATATATTTAATGTATTTTTTATTATTATTATTTACATATATTAGTGTAAATTTTATGTATGTATATATAGTAATTTTTTAAAAAGGGGGTTATCCCGTTAATAAATAAATAAATAAATAAATTGAGTCATTTTGTTTGACTTATCCTAGCAATGCGAATTAATTTCTTTTTTTGCTCTAACTTTTTCTTTTTTAATATAGATACCTATTGGGCCTAATCTAATATTCATTTGTCACCGTTCATTTAATTAGTTAAATCCCTTTATAAAATGTTCGTAAAACCATTACTTACTACGGTTAAATCGTGGATTGAATATTATCTAAAACTAGAGTTTGACAGCAATATTTTGCACTGCACATTTTGTAAAAAGACTTAACTTGGGAAAGAAAAACTAATATTTTTAGACATGTGAATACAAAAACCCATAAAGGAGATGAGGAGCAAGGACAACTTAATATTTAAAGTAAGTAAAAAAAATACAAAATTAATTTTAATCACAAGTTATAAACGCCACGTGACCTTTTATTGCGAATAAAAAACGATTGGCTAGGCAGATTTTTTTTTAACTTGGTAAAAGTAATACCCAGCCACCATGCCACAATACTATAAAATTAAATTTGGATTATTAAAGAGCCCAAGTAAATCGTAATTTGCAGAATTGTTATTTTTTTTTATTTTTTTTTACTTAAATAAAACGTTAGGGGATTTTCATAATATTTATATAATTTTCTTTGTTAATGTAGTAGTTTGGCAACATATTATACATTTTTATAAAATTAATGTGAATTTGTACTTATTGTACCCGGCTATGCATTTTGACGTTACGACTCCTTAAAATCCGATCTCTAATAATGACTTACCATTTAATTACAAAAAAAATTAAAGGGTGTTCAAAAAATTAAATTAAATTATTATTCTGATATAACATATTTACTCACCGTCTTATTTAAAAATAAATTTCTGGTTAAAATAACGATACACATTCATTTGTCCAAGAATGTACCTTTCCTGCCGAAAATTACGGGTCTGGGCAGGTATAAATAGTGCATAAACCGGACTTGAGCGGATGAAATTCACCCGCTCAAGTCCGGTCTATGCAACATTTATACCCGCGCAGACCCGTTTTTTTCAATAGGGTTTATGTAAAAATTCACTAACTTTTAAGGTAATATTTTCACTCACTTTCTTGAAAAGTTTTATGATCAGTCAGTTAATTACATCCGATTACATTACATGTTTACAATACAAAAACCTTTATGCCGAGATTTCGTCAAAATTCAGTTTGTGATTCATTTCATACATGTGTCGTATTTAACGTCTTATCGGTAGGCGAAAATTGATACGTAGTGACTTATTTATAAATGTAGTGTTTTGTGTTTATCAAGGTTGATTTATAATGTGTTTTTGCAATTAATAATGTCTTATTAAAGTAGTGAATTTGACCCAATAAATTACACCGGCCCACAAAAAAAAATTGTGAGTCTTGGATTCCAATATGATATTCCTATGTATTTTTTCCCGCTGAAACCGAATCCGTAACCCGTTTAACCCTTACACGTCAGGATTTTGACATAACCTCAAAAAACACTCGAAAAACTACTGAAACCGCTAAAATCATCTACTCCATACCACTTTCACCCCCGTCCTCCAAATTCGTAATTTCGTAACCCCATAATCCCCTAACCTCGGAATACCATTTCTCCATAACCTCAAAACCCCGTGACCTCATTAAGTAGGAAAATCTGGTTCAGGAAAACAGAACAATTACGTGAAATTTTCTTGTAGAATATAGTTATGAATAAGTAACTGTATAACCCTAAAATCCCATCACACCTCCTAACCCCTTCACTCCGTAACCCCATATAACCTCTTAACCCCATCATCCTACTCTGTGGAGAAGTTCGTTTCTCTAAATCATAAATTTTGTAAGTGAAGTCATGAATCAAGGGCTGCTTCATTATTTTCTTAACTTCTCCACAGAATAGGATAACGGGATTAAGGGTATATAGTATATGGGGTTACGATGTGAAGGGATTTTGAGGTTATGGTGTTAGGGCATTTTGGGGTTATAGTTACTTACCTAGGACTATTTTCCACAAAAAAAAAACTGAAGATTTTTTTCTGTTTTCCCAAACTAGATTTTTCTGCGTAATGAGGTTATGGAGTTTTGAGGTTATGTAGCTATGGTATTATGAGGTAAGGAGATTATGGGGTTCTGGGGTCATAGAATTAGCAATTTGGGAATGGGGGGGTGACAGTGGTATGGCATTAATGATTTTAGCGATTTCAGTAGTTTTTCGGGGGTTTTTTGAGGTTATGTCAAAATCCTGACGTATAGGGGTTAAACGGATTGCGAATTCAGTTTCAGCGGGAAAAAATACATAGGAATATCATATTGGAATCCAAGACTAAGAATTTTTTTTGTGGGCCTGTGTTATTTTGTATTCTTTTTGACTCAAACAGGTTAATTGATTGTTTGTTTGTTTGTTTGTTTGTTTGTTTGTTTGTTTATTTGCTTAACCTCGTACTATTCTACTTAATTAAGCATCCTCTAAGTCCGGGACTTGTGTGGTCTAGTAGTAGAGGGAACCACCGGCTTATACTGACTTTCAAACCAGTTACTAGGGAGTGTCCGTTTCACTTATCGCCTTCGCCAAATTTCAATTATTAATTAACTGAAAAAGGCAAATCGGCGCCAGTGAGAATCGAACTCACGCTAGTAGACTTGCTACATACGTGCTAGCCACTACGCTATGCCTCCCAATAATTTGTTGTTTTGATTTGTTCGAGGTTATGTTGAGTTTTACAACTAACAAAGTGATTTGTTGTATTTATTATATTAAAACAGTAATTGAGTGTTGCATCAGCTTTAAAAACGTTTATAAAAACTTTTTGCAAAAAAAAGTAATAAATAAAAAATACTTAAGTCGGTGCCAATTTCACCATTCCCTAAATTAATTACTTATTATTATTTTTTTATTATTTTATTATTGTTTGCTGTGAAATTGGCAACTACTTAAGTATTTTTTATTTTTTACTTTTTAGAGACATAGAAGTCGGTTCATTTTTTTTGCGAAAAGTTTTTATTTTTTACTTTTTTGAGAAACAGAACTTGTAGATTTGTAACGTCATCTAAGCTAAATTATAGTTGTCCTTCCATCTCGACAAGCTGCTGACGTCATAACGCACTGTTAGTGCGTTGTGACGTCATTATCTTAAAGACAAATTTCAAAAAAATAAAAGTAATTTTTTTATTTTAGCGTCCAACCAACCTTATTTTAAACGAAATATTTAAGAAAATCTTGTTAAACTTTAAGCGTTAAGTAATAATCAAACAACGCCTTTTGGTAAAATCACAACATTTATCATTTTCTCTTGGTATTTTAATATTACAGGTCCAGAGAATTAAGTTTAGCAGCATTTAAAAGATTTTCAGTGTGCCGTAATATTAAGGTGACCCCTTAATCAAGTTATCGGGCTTATCCGAGTTATCCGATATTTCTCTAAAAATCTGGCTGGTAGTAAAACCATATAGCCATTTTTAACTGAAATTGCGTTAAATGATTAGATTTATCCTAATTATCCGGCTTACCCGGCATTATCCGAGCGTCAAATTAAAACGGGACCACCTCATGAACGCCCTCTTTAAGTTGCAAAAAGTTTCATCAAATTCCGTTCATTCGTTCCAAAGTTATGCGGGAACAAACATAAAAAAAACAAAGTCACAGTCGAATTAATAACCTCCTCCTTTTTGGAAGTCGGTTAAAAATTAGGTTGTTTTCACTTTAACCTTAAATTTGGCAACCTGCAAAGCACGATAGAATAGCAAGGTAAGCTTGTGCTAGCACCACAGCCTCGCAAGTAGCTCCGATAAGAGTTTTTTAAATAAAATTTTTAATTTTTTTTAATTTTTTTTTTATTCCTAGAATCGATTTCTGAAGTCAGGAGTCCCTAATTTTTAAAAATGTCATCCACTCCATAATTTTCTCAACCTGAGAGTGGATTTTCCCAATTCAAGAGTGATTATTAATTCTAAACCATACAAGAATATATTCGTGTATACTTTACTGAATTATTTTTATTTTCTGAATAAGAACGGCTCTAAAATGAAGTTATCTAAGTTTATAACAGTGGAGTAGCAAATACCCGCGAGGCCCGTGAAGCGAACAAGTCTCTCTATCTGGCGACGTCCGCCGTCGTAGAGCATCCCGAAGTATACTACTCAGAGTGGATATTATATTGAGTTTTATTTGTTAGGTTTATCGGTCCTGGCGTTTAAAAGTTGGCAGCATATAAGCTTGAAATGTTATTTTAACAGGAGAGTGGACTGGTTTTATTGCAAATAGAATCCATTAAATTTCATGGAGTATAATAGTTAGCCAAATATAGCCTTGAACTTCCATTTTGACAGTTGGTCTTTTTCGAGAGGCCATCCATAACAAGTTTCAGGTTTCAAGGTCAAATCGTTTTAAAGTTAGTAAAATATAACCTTAAACTGTCGTTGGTCACGGTTCGGAATATAGACCGGATAGCAGAAAAAATATTGAAAGTGGTTTAAACCAAATTACAGCCAAATTTAAAATTTTCTAGTATGAATTTTTTTTATTGCGTTTTTAAATTTTTGGTTTTATTAGAGGTGGGTTATGCGAGCCCAAAAAAGCAAACTTTTTCGTATTCATCAAGCGACAAATTTAAATCGTATGCTAGGGTGTGGAGATTACGTAAATATTACTTTTTTGAAAATCGGTTACAATTTCAGGGGCGCAAAGCAAAATAGCCCCCATTATTTTGATTTGTTCTTAATTATATGCTTTTCGTTATCGCTTATAATTTGGGTGTTTTTTAGGAGAGATTCATTAACTTTTTGTATTTTCCCAAGCTTTAGAGTTCTAAATGCTCAAAATCCAGTATCGGGCTAAGGGGGGACGGCCAGGGGCGATAACAACTCGTAAAACAGACCATTTTTTCACTTTTTTTCGTGTTTTCTTAGTATTTTACCAAGGTAAAAAATGTATTTTGGTGTTCAATTTCTTCAATTACTTTATAATTGGCTAAAGACTGAACTCGACAAAAATTTGAGGGCATAGCATGCTTTATTATAAAACACAAACTGCCATATACTGTATGGATAAATGCAGATAAGAAAATTTTGGAACATACGGGGGAAGTTTTTGTAATTAAAATTTAATTGTAATTAACAAATATGGTATAAACTACCTTCGAGTAAGGTCCCAGAAAGACTATAAACCAATAAATAAATAAATAAAAATAAATAAATATTTTTTTCCTTAAATAAAAAAAAATTGAAAAATCGAAAAAAAGTGAACTTTTTCGGATTCATTTCCGCATTCCCTTAAATTGTGCACTACAATTATAATCCAAAACTTGAACTCTATGCCCGAATTAAGGAAGGGCGGCCAGGAATGATTACAACTAGAAAAGCAGACCATTTTTTACTTTTTTTTTCGTGTTTTCTCATTATTTTACCATGATAAAAAATGTATTTTGGTTTTAAATTTCTATAATTACTTAATTATTGGCTTTTGATTAAATTAAAAAAAAAACAGAGGCATGATATCCTTTATAATTAAACAAAAGTATATTTTTTCATGGTAAAATACTAAGAAAACCCGAAAAAAAGTTAAAAAAATGGTCCGCTTTTCGAGTTGTTATCGCCCCTGGCCGCCCCACTAAGCCCGATACTGGATTTTGAACATTGGATTATAACTATAGAACTCTAAAGCTTGGGAAAATATAAAAAGTTAATGAATCTCTCTTAAAAAAAAAAAAACCAAATTATAAGCTATAACGAAAAGCATATAATTAAAACCACTACTTTGCTCGGCGCCCCTAAAATCGTAACCGATTTTCAAAAAAAAATACATTTAAGTAATCCCCACACCTTAGCCCATGATTTAAATTTGCTTTCTGATGAATACGAAAAAGTTTTCTTTTTTGGGCTCGTATAACCCACCTCCAATAAAACCAAAAATTTAAAAACGGAATAAAAAAAATCATCTTGAGAAAATTTTAAACTTGGGTTTTATTGATACGTAAAATGATCAAAATTCGATTGGTGTAAACTAATTTCAAAGGCAATTTTTTTTTGCTATCCGGTCTATATTCCGAACCATATGGTCTTGTTCCAATGGCCAGTCATACCAATATTATAATAATATTATATAGACAATAATTAATTATCACTAATAATCGTGAATAGCCAATAAATAAACCTAAAGCGCTAAAACTGGCGCTAGACAGAAAGACTCTAGCAAACTTGCAATAAAGGAGATTAGCAGTTATTGGAGATTACCAGTAGGGATCAAAATTGATCTTTGCTCCATTTTGGAGGTTTATCGATTTAGCTAAGAGCTTACTTTACCAATTATGACACAGTGTTAATATAGGATTATTTACAATGCAGACAAACTAAGCAATTAAAACCATCGCTATTCAGCTGACTTATGGAATATATTAATATACTAAATTATGTAACTTAAATCCTGGGTCTATTGCATAATTACGAACCGGACTTTTGGTATTCATTTACTCTCTTTACTATGTAATAATAGTTTCGACATGATGCAGACTTGGCATACAAAAAGTCCAAACGGGTCTTTCAATACGAGTGATTTTAAATAGTGATTTCTTGGTTCCTGGTCATTTTAAGGTCAACTTTGTTTTTTTTAAGTACAAACATATATTTTTTTACTGTTATTTAATTCCCCTCAAAAAAATAAAAATCTTTTGTAAAAAACGTTTTTTGATCGGACTTTTAGTTGCAGAGATAACAGAGCCACACAAAATTTAAAAAGTTGCATCTCCGACGGACTTGAGTCAATTCCTTTGTATTTTGAGCCGCCGAATCTGAGGTCGAAATTTAAAAGTTAGCTCTCATCTTTACCATAACCTCAAAGAACATATCATATCATTGCGAAAAGTAAGTTTTTTGAGGTTATGTTGAAAATGGGAGCTAACTTTCAAATTCCGACCTCATATTCGGATTCAGCTGCTCAAAATACAGAGGGATTGACTAGTCAAGTTCGTCGGAGATGCAACTTTTTTAATTTTGTGTGGCTGTGTTATCTCTGCAACTAATAGTCCGATCAAAAAAAGTTTTTTACAAAAGATTTTTATTTTGTTGAGGGGAATTAAAAAACAGTAAAAAATATTTATGTTTGTATTTAAAAAAAACAATTGTATTACCTTGAAAACTTAAATATCCGTAAAAAATAAATACGCCATTTTGTTTCCACCATTAAAATAAACAAATTTTTTCCGAC
The DNA here is from genome assembly GCA_958510825.1 of Brachypterus glaber. Classification (NCBI taxonomy): domain Eukaryota; kingdom Metazoa; phylum Arthropoda; class Insecta; order Coleoptera; family Kateretidae; genus Brachypterus; species Brachypterus glaber. The sequence continues at coordinate 79,128 of CAUEHQ010000496.1, forward strand.
ATTTTTTTTTCTAAAATGCATAGTATTCGAGGTATTTGAAAGTTTCAGGTTAAAAAAAACACCCGGTATATACTGGGTGATTTACGGTAGAGAGATCAGATCAGATATCAAAATGAAATCTTTACCAGTTAATATAGACTTAATTATCTACAGTTGGCTCTAAACAAAAGTTCTCTACTCTTTTTTGTTTTTGAGCTAAAGCTCCACGCAAGCATTTTTTTAGCATAACAGCATTTTTAAATTAAATTATTTTAAAAAACTACAATTTTTTTTATCATACAATACTTTTTTCTACTAAAAAGATTAACCTTGTTGTAAATTTTTTGTTCTAAAAAAATAAAAATTAAATTATGGAACGACCCCGCCTACATAAAAGAGTAGGATGCCTTGAAAAATGACAGTAAATGCCAAATCTGAATAAGGTCACTTTTTCTTGCGGCGGCTTCAGCTTTCACCGTTAGCTAGAGTGACTTTTAATCTGATATTTAAATAAAATGAAAACTTCAAAAAGTTTTTTATACAGATTCCTGTAGATTCTCCGGTATCAAAAGTATCACTGACCAAACGGCCCAAATAAAGTATTTAACAATGCAACATATTTTATCATGACAGTAATTAATAAATAAATAATTAAACTAAATGATTAATAAATGGCAGTAATTAATAAACTTTCCATCGTAGTTTTCTAGTTAGAAAACTGCGATAGAAAGTTAACGTTAACGTGCTAATCGGATAAAACATGAGGCAATTTAGTTAACAAATTAGTTATGTTTTAACTAGGTAAAAAATAAAAACTAATCTATGTTAGTAATAAAACAATTATTTTTTATCAATTTATTTTGTGTAATATTTAAAAAGTTATATTATTATCTTTACATAGATACAATATCTATATAAGATGTTAATTTACTTTTCAGTGTAATCATTTTAATACTTTTTCAACGCGCTACGCTTTCTGGATAATATTTAACAATACTTTATAATTTTTTTCAAACAAAATTTTATTGTTTTTGAGATTTTCCAAAATCACTTCCGTTTTGCAAGAAAACGATCCTACATTACCTATCTGACTTCAAAGTATCATAAAAACATAAACAACAGTTCACAAGGATGATTTCCATTATTTAAATCATATCAAATAAATCTAATTCTTTCGTGTCACGTTTCGATAAAACATACAAAACGCAGTATTCAGTTTTCACTTCATTCACATTGTGCTGAATTCAACTTTATTTTTTAGACTATTAAAATTTTTAATCAAAACACAAACTTTAAAAACACACAAAACTATCCATATTTTATTATAATTTAAAAATTGTTTTAAAAATTAACTTTTATTATAAGTTTTTCATAAGGTTTTATAAAAATCTTGATTTTCAATAATTAAATTATGTAACATAATTCAATTATTGTATTATGTTACATAATTTATGCATGATACATTTGAATATTACATTTGACATTTAATGTCATCATGAACGACATACAAACTTTTCATTTGAATTTCAAAGCATCCTACTTTTTAGGGTAGCTGGTCATTCCAAAATACAAATCCCATTTTTTAAAGTTTTTTTTTTAATTAAAACTTTAATTGAAAAATAATGTTTTTAGTAAAAAAAACTATAATATGATAAAGAAAAATTGTAATTCTTTTAAATTTTGGCATTTAAAAATGATATGATATGAAAGTAAACTGTAGATAATTAAGTCTATATTAACTATATTAAAATTTCATTTTGATATCTTGTTTAATAACGCCACAAATCGTCTGATTTGTCTACCGTGAATCACCCAGTATATATATATATATATATATATATATATATATATATATATATATATATATATATATATAGCTATGTAGTACCACTCAGCGTCCAGACCACAAACATTGTTACCTAGCGTCCGGTGTTTATGTATCGCGTTTATGGATGCATCATTGTAAAGGGTTATCGAGCGTCCATACACGCGGCGTCTTAGTCTGCGTCCGGTGTTTATGTATAGCGTTTATGGATTATGGATGCATCAGTGTAAAGGGTTATCTAGCGTCCATATACGCGGCGGTTTAGTCTGCGTCCAGTTAAGAAGGGTGAGGAAAGGGTAAGGAATTATAATTTATATATTTTTGTCTTGCATTGATGATGTGCATGTTAAATATATGTAACCTTAAGATAAAACGCATGAATAAAAATATTTAAAAAATATGTCACTTTTAAATTTTAAATGAATGTAGAATAAGTAAAAAGTGTTTTTATTAAATTAAAAAAAAAAATCCAATTATAAGTATATTTTCTAGTACATGTATGTAAAAAATGTACGCCATAGAATAGAATAGAATAGAATAGAAATTTATTTCTCACAAAAAAAGATACATCTGGATATTAAACAAAAAAAAAACTTAATTAACTAACAAATATACTGTATCGCCCTAGAGCATAGAGAAAAAATAAATCTGTATATATAAAGTACCTGAGTGTAAAAAACAATAATAATACAAAATACAATATTTGTAAGGTATGAAAGAATAAGATAATTATACAAAAGAAAAAAAAAAGTATGTTTATTTAAATTTAACCTTAAAAAATTCTTCCAAGTTGTAAAAAACATGGGTTTGTAAAAGTTGTTTTAACTTTTTTTTGAATAGGGACTCATTTTGAATATGACTTAAATATGTGGCCAAATGATTGTAAATTTTTGTTCCTGTGTATAAAGGACCTTTTCTATTTGATTCTAGAATATACCTAGGTAATAGTGGCATATTACATTGTCTAGTCTTATAACCATGGTTATTAGCAGATGTCGGTAAAGAAGAACGTCTTTTATGAACCATCATTGATAATTTAAAAATAAACAAGTTGGTTAAAGTAAAAATACCCATTTTTTTAAAATATTCTCTGCAAGATTCTCTATGAGGAAGATTACAGAGAATCCTTATAGCTTGCTTTTGCAATATAAATGAGCTTTTACTCAATGATTGGTTGCCCCAGAATTCTACACCATAAGAAAAATTGCTGTGAAACAGTGCAAAGTAAACTAATTTAGCTGAATCTATTCCTATGTTGTACTTAATATTAGAAATCGCGTATAAAGCTTTACCAAGTTTCTTATTAAGCTCTAAGATATGTGAAGACCAATCCAGTTTGCTATTTAGAGTAAAGCCTAAAAACTTAGTTGTTGTTATACCTTTAATTTCTCCTTCAGTAGTAAGAAGTACTGAGGGATTAATATTTAACGCTGGTCTATGAATTATCATATTTAATGTTTTGTCGCAATTAAGCATTAAAAAGTTTGCTTTGAACCAATCTAAAATATGTTCTATTACAGACTGGGAGTTTAAAATTAAATCAATTAGATTTTTATTTTTCATTAAGATGCAGGTATCATCCGCAAAGAGTGAGAACATTAGTTGAGGAAAATTGCAAACAAGATCATTAATGTAGAGTAAAAATAGAAGGGGCCCCAAGATAGAACCTTGGGGCACTCCACATTTAACCCTTTCCGATCGAGAAAAAACTTTTTTGTGAGTGCGTGATGATCTATCCAAGACTTCCACCTGCTGCAATCGACCATCAAGATATGATATTAGCCAAGCTAATGCTTTTCCGGATATACCATAATATTCTAGTTTTTTCATTAATATCTTGTGATCGACACAGTCAAAAGCCTTAGATAGGTCACAAAAAATTGCTAAAATATATAAATTATTTTCTATTAGTTCATTTACCTTTAAAAGAAGCTCAAAAAGTGCATCAGCAGTATTCTTATTTTTTCGAAAGCCAAACTGTGCTGACGTCAATATGGAATTTAAATTTACGTGTTCAAGAATCTGGTCTCTAATGATCGTTTCTAAAATTTTAGATAAACTAGGTAAAATCGAAATAGGTCTATAATTTTCCTTATTTTGCTTATCTCCCTTTTTAAATAAGGGCTTAATTATAGCTATTTTAAATTCGTCGGGAAATATGCCCTTTTTAATTGACAGATTAAAAATATATTTTAAAGGATGTTTTAGATATTTTATTTGTTTTTTTATTAGTGTTATTGGGATTTCATCTATGCCACAAGAATTTTTTGATTTCAAACTTTTTAAAACTTCTTCTACTTTCTCTTCTGTAATAGGCCTGAATGACATTATTCTCCTAACTATTCTCTTATTTTTTTTAAGATAGTACTCAGCGCTACGATTAGATTTTAAATTTGTTTTTATATCCGTAGCTATATTGACGAAAAAAGAATTGAATAGGTTTGCAATTTCTAATGGTTCATGAATTTCCTTACCGTTATCTTTTAGTTCGATTGATTCAAACTTTTGTCTTGGGTTATTGAATGATTTAATTAGATCCCATGTTGTCTTACTTTTATTATTTGAATTTTCCATTTGATTTCTAACGTGTAAATTTTTTGCTAACTTTATAATTTTTTTTAATGTAAGACAGTATTTGTTTACATATGTTATAAATTCTACGTTATTTGATTGTTTTTTGAGCTGGATTAACCTACGCTTATTTTTACATGAATTTTTAATACCGTTAGATATCCATCTGTTCGTATTGTTGTTTAAAATTACCTTTCTTATAGGGAAGGCTGACTGGAAAGAGTTATTAAAAATTTTATAGAATATATTTGTTGCTTCGTTTACATCGGAACAAGCATATAACTCATCCCAGTCTTTTAGAGATTTTTCAAATTTGTCCATATTTTTTTGCTTAAAAATTCTTTTCTCAATAAAGCGCGTTTCTATTTTCTTGTTATTGCATTTTACATGAATTATTTGACCGTTATGGTCAGATAAAGCCAAGTCTAAAACTTCTGTATGAAATAAGTCCTTATCCAAATTGGTTATAATGTTATCTAGACATCTTTTATTTCTTGTAGGTTCAAAAATAGTTAGTTTTAAGTTAAATGAATTTAGTATAGATTGGAATTTATTTACTAATTTATCATTAACATCTAAAAAATTAAAATTAAAATCCCCGCATATAATTAATGAAGTATGACGCAAAAGACTAGCAAGCTCTTCAATTAAATTAGTAAAGCCCTCAAAAAAAGATTCTGTTTTATTAGAAGTTCTATAAACAGTTATGATAGTGTACTTACATATCTTACTTGTTGATACACAAAATTCAAACTGAAATTCAATTGGTTTTGTTTTAAGTGTTTTTATTTCAAAAAATTCGAGTTCTTTTTTAGCATATATAAGTACACCTCCATGTTCACTTTTTTCCCGGCAAAAAGATGCTACAATATCGTAGTTTGAAATTTTGCGATGTTGCACTTGGTCGTTTTTTAACCACGTTTCGGAAATGCATATTACGTCCAAATTGCACTCATACTCTGGTAAAATGTCGTTGGTCCAAGTGTCTAGCTCGTCTACTTTGTTTGTTAAAGATTGTAAATTATAATGCAGGATTTTAATGCCTAGTTAATTTGCTACTTTGTTTATTCCCCGTTTTGGTCTGGATGATTGTGGCTGATTTAACTTTTCTTTTCCATTGATTTTTTCTTCATTTTTCTTAAGCTGTTTAATTTCCTCTAGTTCATTGTTTTCGTTAATTATGTATAATTTTTCCTCAATTAATAATTTATTAAATTTCAACGACGCCTTTTTGCCTTCCTCTCTTGCTTGTATAAGGTAAGGTTTTAGGCGTTGTCTTTCCTCTATGATTTTTGAACTATAGTAATCGGAAACAGCATATTTAGATCCTGAAAATCCATTTGCATTGTTTAAAATTTCCTTTTTTATTCCATAATTCGTGAATTTGACTATTACAGTTTTAGTTTTTAAATTTGATTTTTTAACTTCGTAGATCGTGTCGACGCAGTTCAAATCTAGAACGATTTCGAGTTTTTCATCTAGAATTTTACAAAGATGTTCTTGTAAATCAGAAATATTTTTTGGAAATCCATAGAAAATTAAAAAATTTCTTTTTGCTTCCATTTCAAGTTTGTTTACCTTTTCTTCAAGACATTCGACCTTTCCTTCCAAATAAACATTTTTTTGTTCTAGCACTGTTATGGTTTTTTTCATGTTATTTATTTCGGCTTGAGTTTCTGTCACTGTTTTTAATATCATGTTGATTTTTTCATCAGTAGTTAGATTGTTATGATTCATTTTAATTATTATTTGTTTCTAAATCACAGAAACTGATTTTCTTTTTTGGTTATGATAAAAAAACACTTTCGCACTATGTCTTAGTTATAGTTTTTGCAATTTGAAATT
>CAUEHQ010000497.1:0-35609 GCA_958510825.1 Brachypterus glaber
AAAATTCGCATACATTATTACTTATAAAATAACTGTTATTTTAATAATCCTCGCCTCAGTTTCAAGCATATAAATACTTAATCTTGATATAATAGTAAGAATTACTATTTAGTCAATACGTTCTGAGATATATAAAATATTATTAAAAAAAAATATTTTATTATAATTCTATTATGTATAATAATTATTATAGCAATAATTATAAATATTACTATAGATTAATAGTATATTAAAGAACAAGTTACATAAGACAATATTTTGGTTTCCAATGACTCGTCCAAAATGTCTTTTAAAAAAGGTTCTTTATACTATTTTATCTATTTGCGCGTTTTATTTTGCTTATAAACTATTTTAGTTTTAAATCATTTCAAATTTGGGATATTTTATGTATTTATATTGGTAACAATGACATAAAATTTAAGATTTTTAATATTTTTTTTATTACAAATTCGTAACAGTTAAAAACTTTTTTTTTCGAAGAGAAAGAGTTAACATGTACTCCATTTAATCCTGCCTGCCAAGCACCTTCAATTCTACTGTTTGGGACTTACCTGAGAATAACTTAACTGACACAAAATCAAACACATACCAATATCGCATACAAAACAACAAAAAACATATTTATTAATATTTTATAAGAATTTTACCTGTTTTTAGATATTTAGATAGTGTGGATACAGAATATCAAAATTTATAGAAGTATGTCAATTTTCATTTGTTTTTGTTACCAACTTGTAAACAAAAAAACCCACAACTGTTTTACAATGAATTAAAAAAAAAACACAAACTCTTTTCCAATGAAGCCTATTGTAACACGCAAAGCAAACATACAAAAACGTAATTATGAAACGCACTAGATAAAAATATGTACAAATCTATTTTTGATAATTAGTTTTGATTAAGTTATAGGATAATTTAGAAAAAAAAAATTATGAAAATATAAAATCGAGAAAAGATAAATTTCCATGGAAACTGGGTTATTTAGAATCATTTCATACATATTTATAAATGGGTTCATATAAAATCATATTAAAGTAGGTATAGACCTTTTTCTTAAATATTCATGAACAGTTTGGCATATTTAACATAAATACATTTAAAGTTGTATTTACTTGTTACATACATAATTCCGTATATATTTAAATATGAAGAGAGTTCACGGAAAACTTATATTTTCAACAGTTATATCACAAAAGGTAATGATAATTTTATTATGGTCCCATAAAATAATTTTGCTCAGTAATTTTTTGAGTATATTTTCGATATTAAAAGCCGAAGGTCCGAGGTCTCCAACCTATCATATATATATAAACTCATGAAAAAATTCATATTTTTCTAAGTTTTAAAAACTATTTTTAATTCAAGAATAATTCTCAAAATTATTTCTCACCGAAACCACATTTTCACTTTTGAAATTGACATGGAGACACTCTAAGTAAAACTGAATAAATATGAATTTTTTCATTTTAAGTTTATATATATATATGATAGGTAGGTCAATAGTTAAATTTATTTGACAAGGCTTTTAGCGAAAAATATTTCTAAAGACACCGACTATATTTAATTACCCCGACAAAAGAGTTTCAGTCTCATCAATTTACAAGCTAATTACTATTCCTGACATCTAAAACGATCATTTTAACCATAAATTATATTTGTTTATAAACTTATATCTATGAGTCAACTTTCAAGTTATACCGACAAGGGTTACCGAAAAAGGGGTCGAATTTAATGTAGAACAAGTCGGACTTTGCCGAAGCAAATCTCGTGAAGCCAGACTGTATTTGCGCTATGATTAAAGCAATATTATTCTAAAAATTTTAACACCATATAAAGTAATCGGATCATGACACTACCTCAAGTGGTATTTGACTTGAGTATTTTACAAACCATCTAGCAAGAAAAAGCATTGTTTAAACAAATGTTTATTACATGCAATTTTGTGTTAAGTTATTTAGTTTTGCGTATCAAGCCAATCTTTTTAAACTTTTTAAAAGCGCGCGCTAAAAACAATTTCTATAAATTCTGACGCAAGCGAAAGAGCTTCTGTCAAAAGTTGATTTGTAGTTTTCAAGATAAATGACTGTTAAAATTTAATATTTAATGTGAAAAGTGATAAAATAAGCTTATTAATTGTTTGCATTAGCTAAGAAAAATAGAAAAGTATGGATTTACACTTGTCAAATTCTTAGAGGAAGGTATTTTTTCCTAAATTAACTTGGCCTTTATATTTTTAAAAACTGATCAAGAAGTCCGTAATTTTGATTTTACACAATTATACAATTATCAGTAGTAATATCATAAGTGCATGTTGAATTATCGATAATTTTTTTAATGTATTAAAAAAATATTTTGCTTGGCAAGCAAAATGTTTTTTTATATACAGTATAAAAATTATGTAAAATTCAACATGCAGGAATGGTATTACAGCCGATTTATTCGCATTTAACAGCAAACCGTTTTCGTTGCACCAACTCGTCATCAAACGAAGGATCTCGCTTGCAGCCTCTGCCAGTGCTTCGGTATTTTCCGCTGCTAAGACAACCGATGTGTCGTCGGCAAATTGAAAAATAAACGAGTTTTTTTACAGAACTTAGGGCATCCAATAGGTCGTTGCAGAATATTAAGAAAAGTAAAGGTGATAATACACCCCCTTGGGGTACGCCTATGTCGCAAGGGATTGTTTCTGACTTGAATTTATGATTAATTACGTCACCCATTGTACCTTGTATTTCGACGTATTGAGAGCGGCTAGTTAAATATGATTTTAACCAGAGCGCGGCTAGACCCGTTACGCCATATTCCCCGAGTTTATCGATCATTATATCGGGATCGACCATGTCGAATGCCTTTGAGAGGTCGAAATAGATACTGGCGGCTTTTAGTTTTTCATCAAGAAATTTAGCTGTTCGAGAAATAGATTCGAAAAGAGCGGTTGAAGTATTTTTTTTCTTTCTAAAACCGTGTTGGGAATTGGAAAATAGAGAAAACTTTTCGAAATATGAGGTTAATCTACGAGACATAGCTTTTTCGAGGATTCTAGAGAAAACGGATTGTATACAAACCGGTCTATAGTTATCTAAAGAGTTGTGATCGCCTTTTTTGTGTATAGGAACGCATTATCCTGTTTTAAAAATATCGGGAAATTTACCTGTTTCGAACGAGGTGTTAATAATATGACTTAACGGTTCTGCGATCAGATCCGCAACTTGCATGACAATATTAGCCGGAATAAAGTCGGAACCTTCTGATTTTTTCTTTGAACACTCCTTAATAAGATTAATGACTTCGTTTGGATCGGTTGGTGTCAAATAAAACGTTTTGTTGGTTTTTCTTGGCTTAGGCTTATATTTGTTTTTAGGAAGTGACTGTGCTGCCACCACGACTGATTCTCTGAAATGACTATTAAAAGTTTTTGCAAGTAATTTTGGATCCGATATATTCGTTCCATTTTTTTTATAACAATAGGATTATTTTTTTTATTTTTATTTTCGCTAATTACGGACCAGGCTGCCTTAGAGAAATTTGTTGCATGACTAAGTTTATTATTGAAGTAGTTTTGTTTGGCGATTTGAACTTGAGTTTTTTGTAGTTTTTTCAGCTCCGCCAATTTCTTTTTATAATAAATTTCGTTAGTCACTTTATAAAGTCGATAAGTAATTTTAATTTTTTGCGAGAGGTCAATGATACTTTTGTTTATCCATTTTTTATCGAGTTTATATTTTATTTTGGTTTTTTTAAACGGAAAGGATATATCGAATGCGTGTTTAAAAGAATCGAAAAAATGTTTGTACATTTCGTTTACGCATTGCGTTGAATATACAGGGTTATTCACGGAAGTGGCCTATTAAACGTTTATGGAGAACCAATAACTTTGAAAGTCTGCTAATTTGCACTTTGGGGTTTTTGAATATGGGCAATCGATTAAAAATGTTTTCATGCTTGTGCCACTTCCGGTTGTACCGGAAGTGGCACTCAACTTTAATTTTTTAAATGGAACACCCCATATATTTTTTAATTTTTAAAATTTGCATAAAATTTGCTTTATTTTAATGTATAACACGTTATGTCTATCTCCAGTAGTTTTTGAGTTATTCATCAGTCATCAAACGAAGGATCTCGCTTGCAGCCTCTGCCAGTGCTTCGGTATTTTCCGCTGCTAAGACAACCGATGTGTCGTCGGCAAATTGAAAAATAAACGAGTTTTTTTACAGAACTTAGGGCATCCAATAGGTCGTTGCAGAATATTAAGAAAAGTAAAGGTGATAATACACCCCCTTGGGGTACGCCTATGTCGCAAGGGATTGTTTCTGACTTGAATTTATGATTAATTACGTCACCCATTGTACCTTGTATTTCGACGTATTGAGAGCGGCTAGTTAAATATGATTTTAACCAGAGCGCGGCTAGACCCGTTACGCCATATTCCCCGAGTTTATCGATCATTATATCGGGATCGACCATGTCGAATGCCTTTGAGAGGTCGAAATAGATACTGGCGGCTTTTAGTTTTTCATCAAGAAATTTAGCTGTTCGAGAAATAGATTCGAAAAGAGCGGTTGAAGTATTTTTTTTCTTTCTAAAACCGTGTTGGGAATTGGAAAATAGAGAAAACTTTTCGAAATATGAGGTTAATCTACGAGACATAGCTTTTTCGAGGATTCTAGAGAAAACGGATTGTATACAAACCGGTCTATAGTTATCTAAAGAGTTGTGATCGCCTTTTTTGTGTATAGGCACGCATTTTCCTGTTTTTAAAATATCGGGAAATTTACCTGTTTCGAACGAGGTGTTAATAATATGACTTAACGGTTCTGTGATCAGATCCGCAACTTGCATGACAATATTAGCCGGAATAAAGTCGGAACCTTCTGATTTTTTCTTTGAACACTCGTTAATAAGATTAATGACTTCGTTTGGATCGGTTGGTGTCAAATAAAACGTTTTGTTGGTTTTTCTTGGCTTAGGCTTATATTTGTTTTTAGGAAGTGACTGTGCTGCCACCACGACTGATTCTCTGAAATGACTATTAAAAGTTTTTGCAAGTAATTTTGGATCCGATATATTCGTTCCATTTTTTTTTATAACAATAGGATTATTTTTTTTATTTTTATTTTCGCTAATTACGGACCAGGCTGCCTTAGAGAAATTTGTTGCATGACTAAGTTTATTATTGAAGTAGTTTTGTTTGGCGATTTGAACTTGAGTTTTTTGTAGTTTTTTCAGCTCCGCCAGTTTCTTTTTATAATAAATTTCGTTAGTCACTTTATAAAGTCGATAAGTAATTTTAATTTTTTGCGAGAGGTCAATGATACTTTTGTTTATCCATTTTTTATCGAGTTTATATTTTATTTTGGTTTTTTTAAACGGAAAGGATATATCGAATGCGTGTTTAAAAGAATCGAAAAAATGTTTGTACATTTCGTTTACGCATTGCGTTGAATATACAGGGTTATTCACGGAAGTGGCCTATTAAACGTTTATGGAGAACCAATAACTTTGAAAGTCTGCTAATTTGCACTTTAGGGTTTTTGAATATGGGCAATCGATTAAAAATGTTTTCATGCTTGTGCCACTTCCGGTTGTACCGGAAGTGGCACTCAACTTTAATTTTTTAAATGGAACACCCCATATATTTTTTAATTTTTTAAATTTGCATAAAATTTGCTTTATTTTAATGTATAACACGTTATGTCTATCTCCAGTAGTTTTTGAGTTATTCAAGTTTTTAGCGAAAAATAAGCAAATTCAAGCACCCCTAAAAACAATAATTTCTCCTTGATTTTTTAAATTGAAGAAAAGTTGTTTTGTATTTTGCTCAATGATGGTTAAGCGAATCATTCTAAGCTAAAATGGAATCCAAAATTTATACAGGGTGTCTGAAAAAGCAGGTCAAACTTAACAAAATTAAAATAGCCATAACTCTTTTTTTTTAAATGACACCCTACATTTTTTTTATTTGTTTAAATAGAGAATTCAATTTTCTTTAAAATAAGTATAGGATACCCTATACCTAACTTTAACCGTTTTCGAGCTATTTGCAAATTAATGTGAAAAAGAAGTATTTTGCAGTATTTCTGCAATTACGTAAATTTTTAAAATTGTATTGTGTTTTTATTTCTTTTAACCTAAATGTTATCGTTCTTATCGTGATAAATTAGTGTAAAATAATGGCAGAGGCTTATTCTTACCCTGTTATTTTGGATTTATTTGATATTTTTGGTGAAAATGATAAAATAATTAGTAGAACCTGCAGAAACTTTAATACAAAATATCCTGATTTACCAAGAATGTCATGTAAAAAATTTAGAAGAATACACAAAATTTTTTCGCAATTTGGAAAAGAAAATGCAGTGAAATCTCTTACGAAACCAATTACAAACAACGAAAATAACGAAGTCAATGTTTTGGGTTACTTTTATGCATATCCACATGCCTCAATTCCTGCAGCTAGTTACGACTTGGGAATTTCCTATTCAAGCATCCAAAGAATTTTAAAAAACCACAAGATGCACGATTACAAAAAGCAAAAAATACAGGCCTTAAAACCTAATGATTTTCAAAATAGAGTGAACTTTTGTGAAAATCTTTTGATAAATATTCAAGAAAAACCAAACTTTTTAAAAAGAATAATTTGGACGGACGAGGCTAAATTTTCTCAACAGGGTATTTTTAACAGAAGAAATGTACACTACTGGGCGCATGAAAATCCAGTTTTAAGGTAAATATAATGATATTTGAGGTAAATAAATAAAAATCGATTAATTTTTCTGGCCTATTTTATAAAATATAACAAATTTTAACAGAAATACGGCTGTTTCACAATAATTTGCAAATAGCTCAAAAACGGTTAAAGTTAGGTATAGGGTATCCTATACTTATTTTAAAGCAAATTGAATTCTCTATTTAACCAAATAAAAAAAAATGTAGGGTGCCATTTAAAAAAAATGAGTTATGGCTATATTAAATTTGTTAGATTTGACCTGCTTTTTCAGACACTCTGTATAATTTTTGGGTTCCATTTTAGCATAGGATAATTCGTTTAAGCATCATTGAGCAAAACACAAAACATCTTTTCTCCAATTGAAAAAATCAAGGAGAAATTATTGTTTTTAGGGGTGCTTGAATTTACTTATTTTTCGCTAAAAACTTGAATAACACAAAAACTACTGAAGATAGACATGAAGTATTATACATCAAAATAAAGCAAATTTAATGCAAATTTTATAAATTAAAAAATATATGAGGTGTTCCATTTAAAAACTCAAAGTTAAGTGCCACTTCCGGTACAACAGGAAGTGGCACAAGCATGAAAATATTTTTAATCGATAGGCCATATTCAAAAACCCCAAAGTGCAAATAAGCAGACTTTTAAAGTTATTGGTTCTCCATAAACGTTTAATAGGCCACTTCCGTGAATAACCCTGTATATTTGACCAATCACAATTTTTTATCGAGGTCCGAAAAGTATGTTTGTTGCTTTCCGAATAGTTTCGTTGAATAGTATGTTTACTTTCGGTTACTGAAATGCTCTTAATATCGACACAAATACCCATGTGATCGGAAAATTCTACATCAAATAAGTTGTGGTTTAATTGATCAAACTTTAGATTTGTGAAGATATTATCGATCAGTGTTGCGCTGTCACCTTCGATACGGGTGGGCGTCTGAACAATATATTTTAATTTAAAGGAATCTGTTACATCTAAAAATTTATTTGTTTTTGAATTTTTTAATAGCAAGTTGACGTTGAAATCACCGCACAGAAATATTTGTTCGTATTTTGAATTTATTTTATTTAGTAGTTTGTATAAAGAATCTGCAAAAATGTCAATATCACCGTCCGGAGTCTTGTAAATGGTGACAAGGATTGTCTTTTTTTATTTATTTGTGTACTTACGCAAGTATACTCAAAGTGCGACGGAATGCTTTTAACAGTAGATACTGTTACAGGTTGCGTTTCTATACAGGAAAGTGCAAACAGGGCTACACCTCCACCACTATTTTCACTTCTACAAAAATAATTGATTAGTTTGTAGTTTTCGAGACTAAATTGCTTTATTTCGTTTTCGTCCACTCTCATTTCGCAGATACTTAAAAAATCGGGCTTCATATCATATGCAAGGAGTTCGATATCGGTTTGTTTATATTTAGCACTTCGCGAGTTCAGATGCATTAATCTAATTGTTTTTGTGTGTATTGCGCCACGTATGTCCACTTTTTCTGAAGGGCACTTTTTTTCGAAAAATATAGTCCTCGACTGTGATTCCTTCGTGCCATACCTCCGGATTTAGGACTGAGTCTAGGATAACCTTATCGACACCGACTTTAAATGAGTTGAAACTTCCTCCGTTACTAAACTGTTGGATTGCAAAAGAATGATTGGGAAATTGATTTTGAAGGTGTTTGTTGAGATCTTCTTTATCAAATGACGGTTTGTATTTTTTCACAAATAGCCAGTGTTGTTCTTCAGCTTTGGGGTTTATGTCGTTTTTGATAGTTCCAACTATTTTAGAGTAGTCAGTGTAATTCGAATCTGATTGGTTGAAAGTCAAAAAATAAAGGAATTTGTTTGGTCTATTATAACTATCCTTAGACTCTTGACGTCGCGTACGCGCTAGAAGAGTATAATACGGTAAGTTAAAAATTTACAAAATCGATAAAAAAAGTCCTAGGCAAAAAATTCATTGTAAAAACTTGTTTCATAAAATAACAAGCCGTAAAAATATGAAATGCTACGCATTCCATTATATACTATTTACAGTAAATGGTATATTGCATTTTCCAAAGTAGGTACTTGAAAAAGTTTTAAAAAATATATATATATATTAAAAAAAAAAAATTTCAACAATTTTTTAGTTTTTAAAAAAGTTGAACCCTCCATAACTTTTTTGTTTTTGGGGAATTTCTTTTAAAATTGGTAGAATTGATTCTTATAATAAAAGTAATTTTTCCTGAAAAAGTTACGTCAATCGAAATTTTCTTTCAGCTTTTTATGATTTTTTTTTTAAGTTTAACCCCCCATAACTTTTTTGTTTTTGGGGGATTACTTTCAAAAACAACAGGTATCTTCCCCCCATAGAACTTAATTTTTTCTAAAAATTTCGTGTCAATCGGATTATTTTTTCTTGATTATCTTGTTAACCAAAATCCTGACATCGGACGGACAGATGGACGGACGGCGGACTGACGGACAAATTTTTTTTTTATATTTTCATGAAATATATTTGTTTCAAAGAGTTTTTTGTCTAGGAAGTTTTTGGCGAGTTTGGGAACTTCTATACTACTGTATAATACTATACTAGCGCATGCGCTGTAAATAGTATAATAAGTAACTTTAAAAATATCCATCTGTCCATTGGCCTTCTCTCCGTATGTCCTACTGTCCATCTGTCTGGCTGTTTTTGGGTTTTGGGCTCTCAGGATAGACTATTTTTTTTTTCAATTTTATTTTTGTATACCTACTTTTTATATGCAGGTAGTACGTTGTACAATGGTGTGTTAGCGCATTACATTTTTTACTCTTGGAATATTATCTCATTAAGAGAACTGAATAAAAATAATAAAAGATTTTAAGCCTTAGTTTATTTTTATTTAAAAACTTTCACCTTAAGTAGAATATTAATTAACAAAAGTTAAGGTGTAATAATAATTATCTATCTTTGCCCTCAAACCGTTATTCTTAAAACTTTATAAGCTTAAAAAATTAAATATATACTTTGTTATGGCTTTAAAGAATTTTCTTAGGAAATTGTGGCTTTTAAATTATTTTAATTGTTTCTATTAGGTTTCCTAGCTATAATGCAATTCATGCTTTTTTTTATAAAGAATAGCTAGATAAAAATTAATAATAAAAGTTTTTTTTTAATATACAGGGCGGTTCATCTAAGATAAATCAGATGATTTCTGGCGTTATCATAAGAGGTATCGATATAATTTTTTTTTCATGCATATTAGACCAATAAACCTATAACTGCATGAAAACAAAAGTCCTCCACTTCCTTTTGTTTTAGAGGTACAGCCATAAAAAGATGAATTTACCAAATAAAGGTTACCTAAAAACGCGAAAATTTAAAAGTTCATTAATTTTACTTTATTGATTAATATTTTTTTAATTCATAGCGTATATTTTTGATTAAAAAAACGGGTTTAAAAAATTGTAAATTTTAAGTATTCTTTACTATGTATAAACAAAAATCAACAATAAAAATAAAGCATGCGATGCACCGCAATTTTAAACGTCTTAAATTGACATCTTATCTATGAATTGACACTAAACGTCTTTAATAAATAAATGATTTATTTAAAAATATGTTATCGTTAGAAGATAAAAAAAAAATTATTTATACGTACGGAGAAAGTAGAAAATCACTTCGAGAAACCTCCAGGCTTTTGGAAAATCGCTTTCCCGGTACCTTCAGCTTTACCTCAATCAGACATTTTGTGCAACTTTTTGAAGATACCGGAAATTTACATTATGGAAAGCGTGTGCGTAGACGGCCTATTACTGGCAATCCAGATAACATTGAACAAGTTCGCAATTCCGTACTGGAAAATCCCCAAATTAGTACCAAAGCCATAGCTAATGAAACTAATGTATCATGTACCTCTGTAAAGAAAATTTTGAAAATAGAAAAATTCCACCCATACAAATTGAACCTGACACAAGAGTTGCATGGAAATGACTATGATAATAGGGTAAACTTTTGTAATGAGATGATAAGAAGAAACATTAATGAGGACTTTAACAGTATCATCCTTTATAGTGATGAATCTACATTTAAAAGTTCGGGGGTTGTCAACAGACACAACATGCACTATTGGGCTGTTGAAAACCCCCATTGGGTAAGACAGGTGGATCATCAAAGGGTGTGGTCCCTAAATGTGTGGGGTGGGATCCTAGGAGGACAAGTTATAGGACCTCATTTTTTCCAAGGGCATTTAAACAGATACATGTACATAGATTTTTTACAAAATCATTTAAACCATTATTTAGATGATGTTCCCCTTAATTTGAGGCAAAATATGGTGTTCATGCAGGACGGGGCTCCTCCTCATTATGCCGGGGAAATAAGGGAATATCTTGATAATAACTCCAACATATGGATAGGCAGAGGAGGTACAATACCATGGCCAGCAAGATCCCTCGACCTAACCCCGCTAGATTTTTTTCTCTGGGGTTTTGTAAAGGAGGGAGTTTTCAGGGAAATACCAACAACTCCAGAAAATATGCAAGACCGTATAAGGCAAGCCTTTGCAGAAATAACTCCTGAAATGTTAGAAAACGTTCACAGAAATACAAGACGTCGTTGGCACAAATGTGTTACTGAAAATGGTAACAATTTTGAGCATTTAATTCATTAATTTTCTTTTCATTTCTTATGTTTTGTTATGTTTTGTTTAAATTTATTTTAAAAAATATGTTAATGTAAGGTTGTATTTCAATAAATAACACAGCCACACAAAAAAAAAGGTCAAGTACTCTTTTGGACACCTTGTATTTTGAGGTGATGATTTCGAATTGTGTTCAAAATAGCACCTCATACGATTAGTTTTCGAGATAACCTTATTTTCGAGTTATTCGTTTTTTGAGGATATCTTCAAAACTAATCAGATGAGGTGCTATTTAAACCTCAAATTCGGACTGATCTCCCCAGAATAGAAATACGATGGTCTACAAAAGAGTGCTTGACATTTTTTTTTGTGTAACTGTGTAATCATTATTAACTTATTTTATTAAATTTTATTACAGGAATTATTACTTATGTAGGTACCTATTAATTATAAATATTAAGTTTTTTTATTAGAATTTAGATCCCAATCATGAGTTTTTCCATCATACTTTTTTCTGAATTTCTATGTTTTCCACTCGGTTTAAAACTAATACATCAATTGTGAATTCCAGGGTGTTTATATCCATACTAGACTATTAATAATAGTAATACAAATAATTATTATTGCTTATTAAAACTATACCATTTTCTTTTCAAACAGAATTCTTTGATCCATGTTTTATACCATTAATTCCTCGCACATTTTAAAGATATTTTTCGTTTCTTATCCACTTTTTATGAAATTATACGAAAGCTATTATGAATAAAGCTATTTCTTCGTTTTGAAGCAAAATTTTAATTATTTTAAGAGACTATCTAAAAACGCCACCTAAATTGACACAACTGACATTTATAAAAGATTGCCGATAGGAAAATTACAGCAAGGTGAACTTGATTAAAACTATTTTATTGAAATACACATTAGGAAATTTTTAAAATTTGCCATTTTTTAATCCCGATTTTTTAATCAAAATTATACGCTATGAATTAAAAAAAAATATTAACCAATAAAGTAAAATAAATGGACTTTTAAATTTTCGCGTTTTTAACTAACCTTTATTTGGTAAATTCGTCTTTGTATGGCTGTACCTCTAAAACAAAAGGAAGTGGAAGACTTTTGTTTTCATGAGGTTATAGGTTTATTGGTCTAATATGCATGAAAAAAAAAATTATATCGATACCTCTTATGATAACGCCAGAAATCATCTGATTTATCTTAGATGGACCGCCCTGTACTTATGTTATAATAACATAAGATTAAAATGAATATGTAAAATTATACTAAATATTAAACTAAATTAATACCTAATGTAATTAAAGATGTGATTTATGACCTTGTTCATAGAATAATATGTCGACACTCCCATGCAACAAGGATGTAACTCAAGTTAGACCTATTTTGAGTTATACTCATAGGTAAACGCCTTGAAAAAAGACACACATGGTGGTACTACTCAGATTTCTCCACAGGCCATTTTAACCAAAAGTTTACCTAAAAACACTAAAGTAAAAAATTCTAATTTTGAATATTATCAGAAACAAACAATAAATAAACAATAAATACTTATAGAGTTAAATAGAGAATGTTATAAGCTTTCAAATGATGTATCACATGGCTTTCTTTTCCACTTCAGTCATTTCCCCACCCTTAAATAAGAAAAAAAAATATTTTAGAAATTTAGTTGCCGTGAAAAATGACAATATATGAGTTACGGCTTTGTTGCTTGGGGGTATCGATGTATGCTTCACCTGATACGATCGATTTTCGTAAAATTGAAAATACTCTAGAGTCGTTGTATTCGTGCCACGTGTAATTATAGGGATGTTTACAATAGGCGGTGTAGTGTCCACTATTCGCGGTACCACTGTGATTTGAAATGGCGTATAAGTTGTATTTGGAGGGTGCAACGGACTCTGCGGCATAATTGCTCATAATAAAATAATAATAATAAAAGTCAATAAAATTATGAAATAAAAAAAATAATAATCATCACTTATAAGCAATATACATACCATATACACTGTATATTATACAGGGTGATTCCGAAATAAGTTACTAAATTTTAAGGGGTAATTCTAGGTTCAAAAATATGAAAGAATAGTATATTCTATAACTAGTATGGAATAGACAATATTCCGCGTGACCGGCAGGCGAGTATGACGGTCCTGCGAGCGCGGAATGACTATTCCATACGTGTTGTAGACTATACTTTTTCTTCGACTGCAAATATAAAACACTGTATGGCTTTAAACTGCGGACAAGGTTAAAAACGATGGTTTTTGTGACTCGACATTGTAAATGCAACAAAACACATATTTCTAAATAAAGCAATTAATGTTATTTAAGAATTTTATCTAATCAGTACTTAAAAAAGATTTTTATTTAATTTTAGCACATATCTACAAATTATAATGCAAAAACTGAAGGTAATGTCAGATTGTTGTGACAGATATCAGGTTTAAATATTTAACAACAAAAATTTATTTGTAATCACGTGTAATTTTACTGCCTTAAAAATAAACATATCTTTATTCTAATCAGCAAAAAATAAACAAATTGAAAGAGCTTAAAAAATATTATTGCTCTTTAAAAAATATTGCATACTGATAATATTAGGAACTCATGTCCCAAATATTGCCAGATTACTTCTAATAGTAAAGAACAAAACTAACAAATTAATATAAAAATATTCTGGCATAATAACAATTTCAGCTGATTCTTAGGTACAATTAGCACTTAAATAATAGTTTGTCGTTTTTAGTAAGTCCCACGCACTCTTCATGTACATATCGATTAAAAACAACACACTATCTCATATCAGATATTTTAGATTCATTTATTTAGATTTTTAAAAATTACAACAAAAAAAAGAAACACAACGTATGTTTAAAATTAGAAAAAAAAATATGTTAAACATTATTGTCTTCTATGTAGAAGACACAACTAGACACAGTCTGTGCTAGATAGAGAATGCTTTAGCTTACATTGTTTCTGACCACGGTTTATGCAGGATAGAGGCATAAATATAATATAGTAATAAGGGTAGACCGCTTATATTAAATATAGGCCAGCTTAAATTCTAGTTAGAAATTGCTGTGTTAGTTATCCCTAGGAGAAAATTGGTTTCCCACATCATGTTTAATAAACTTGAGCAAATCCTTAGTTGGCCTTACAAGAACGTGTGACCAAAGTGTAGTATCCTCTCCAAAAAGTAGTAGTACATTAAGGTGACAACTGACTATTTATTAACGAATACTTCCATTTTTATATTAAAAAAAAGTAATAAAAATTAATAATATCTATAACTAGAGATCGGTTATGCGACTAAACTTTTTCGGGTTCATCTGAGTACAACTACAATTCGTGGGTTAGGGTGTCGGGATTACGTAAATGCTATTTTTTTAAAGTTTGGGTCAAACTCGTTTAAGGCCCCCTATTTCGGACTCCCCGGGCTAAAGTACCTAACTACATGCAAATAACATTGGCTGATATGCCTTATTAAGGATAGATAACATGCAAAACCTAGTTATTTTTCTCGAAAACGGTTAATCATTACCTGAGGAATACTTATATAATAATACACGGAAAGAAATTAGTGGGCTCTGCGCTATACATTATAAGATATTTGGTAACAGTGGCAAATTATAGTGATTTAAGCTATAGATTATAAGGGACACAATAACTAATAATGTTAAAAATAAATTAGAAATGATTATATATATTACAGACACGATTATATTTATTACAGGCACTATTATAAATTTACAGAAATTTTATTATATTATAAAAATTATTAGCACGGACAATAATTAAATCTATTTAAGCTATAAATGCCATACTATTTGTTATATTTTATTATTCACTAAACAATTAAAGTATTTCATATAAATTTTTACACTGACTGCCATAATTGTAAGAGAAAGCCTTGTATTTATATAATAAGCGATTATAATTTGCTTGGTATGTGTGTTATAGCGCTCCTAGCTATAATTTTTTTTTTCCGTGTAAACTCGCAAAAAAGTTAAGTAGCCAAATGTTTTTGAACATTTGTTTATAAGAACTTTTTTTATATTTTTTATTGTTTAATTGATCATTAATATCTTCAGCTCCAGCCGATTTTTCAAGGTACAGGTTCCCACACCAGATTAAAATGTATATGGAAAATCGCGTAAACAAATATCCAACTGTGGATATTGATTGTTCTATACCTACAAATATCCATACGGATGCGATGGAGCGGAAGGAGTTAAAAGTTAAAAGTTCAAATTCATCGTTTTTTGTTTAATGTAAGTAAATAACTATATAAAGTAAACGCGAATATGTCTTACTTCTAGAATTATGTATCACGGTGTATTTTAAACAATTTTTACTTGGGGGACTGGGAGTCTAGTGATAACTTTAAAAGTAATTTAGTTTACCTTTACCCCATAGAAATTTTCTGTACATTTAATGTACACCAAAAAAATTTAATTTTTTCAGTAAAATACTATAATTTATATTATAGGTCTTTTGAGCGTGACTTAGCCTTACGTAATTACGTATTATCAATTGTTTTTATGATACATATAACATTCTTTCTGCAAGGGCCTTGCATCCATTAAATAATTCTAGGATGCTGGTAGTAGCATTTTAGCGTTAAAATCTGCACTCAACTCAAGCATACCTAAAATTTTGACATGCTCTTTTTATTTTTTGCGCTGGAAACTCGTTTCAACGTTTGGTTTGGACTTTTTGCAAATGCTAGGAGTGTACTGTAGAATGCAAAGCATCATGTATCTTTACAGCTTGTTTTTGTTAAATAAATCCTGCTTCTAATAAAATTATTTCGTTAGTAAACTTCTTCGTTTAAAACATTCAACTAAAAGCAGCCAGGTAAGGTAAGGTCGTAAGGCTTTATTTCAAGGTGATTAAAGCTTATGGTATCACCAATCCTATTTATATAAACTCACTTTAAACAATTTGGGATTGTTTATGGTAACTTTTACAGCAAATCACAATAAAAGTAAACTCTGGTATAGCTATAAAAGTTAATATAAAAACATTGGTTTTACTTCTCTCTTTTTAAGCACGGTTTACTGTCTACCTTTACTAACTTAATCTTGTTTTGTTGGATTTGGTAATGAAATAATATGTGTTTATCAAGTTTTGCTTTTACTTTTAGTATATCGTAAAAGTCCCAAATAATCTATTAAAAGCTGAAATACCTACAAAAAATACATAACATAAGTAAGCTTTTTCGGAACCAACTCCTAAATAATGCGTTGGATTTTGGAAAGACGTAAGTGCAATTTTTTTAAATCGGTCAACAATTCGGATATCAATGAGCAAAATAGTATGCGGTTGGTAAATTTTCAGCATTTTTGCTTATTATACTATTCAAATAGTATAATACACTAATTTACAATTTCCCAAAATCGTTAAAAAACGTCCAAAAAAATCTTGGATACCAAATTTGTTAATGTGTTAAGAAACTTTGAAAATGTCCGTCTGTCCGTCTGTCTGTTCTTCCGTCCGTCCGTCCGATGTCGTGTTTTACCTGGACACGTTAACTGAAGAAAGAATTATCCGATCGACTTTAAAATCAAGTTCTGTAAGGAAAGGATCCCTATTGTTTTTAAAAATAATCCCCCCAAAACCAAAAAGTTATTGCGGGTTAAAATTTTGAAAAAATTAAAATAACTATCATTCCCCAATTTTTTTTCAAAAATTTTACGCTTTTTGAAAAAAGTAATTTAAGTTAAAAAAATGTCACGATATCACGTTTTTTGTGGACACAATAACTCAAGAACGAGTAATCCGATCGAGTCGTAATTTTCAGAAAAAAATAAGTTATGTAGGAAATAATCCTATTGTTTTTTCATTGCAGATATCTACATATACACATCTAATTCAGAACAATATATTTTTTAATTTTTCATATCTTTAACCTTGAAATTACATCGGCACTTAGTACTACTAAGAGTGCCGATGCACAGTGGGCTGACAAAAAAAGATGGTCAAAAATCTAAATTTTTGCAAACGTGTATTTTTGATACCGCTGATTTCGAATATGAAAATGCCGAAAAAAAATTGCCGCGTCACTAGGGTGGTTCATTTTTAATTTTTTTTTCGATTTTATTCAAATTTGGTATACAGGCTCTTTTTAGGGATATTAATGTAGACCAATGATTAAAACACCAAAAATCAAAATGGCGGAGTATCGGGTTTTAGAATGGTCTCATAATTAGGCAAAATTAAGGCTATAAAGTGGTCCAATGTTATCGATTTTAAGAAAAGGACTACCCTTAAAACACTTAATATGACGAAGCTTATATGAAAGTTAAAAATACAGTTTTATATCGATTTTAGTTAAAATATTCGTTTCAAGGTAGTTAGAATTCTGTGAATTGAATTTTATTATTCAGGTATAGGAAATATCTTATATTAGCCCTAGTGATTTCTTAAATTAAAATAAATTAAAGATAAGTTGGTTTTAAGTATGTAAAAAGGTCATTGAAACCTAATAATTTAAATAAAATTGTAAAATCTTAAATCACGAAAATTGCTCTCAGTTGCCAGACTAAATATCATATGCATTTTTGATATAAAAAAAGTTGCCAACTTATGCCATTTCCAGAAAAAAAAAACTAAAATTTATGTTCGAAATAAAACGCTATAATAAATATTTAAATGGTCAAACTTTATTAAATAAATAATTATAATTTATAAATTATGTATGATACCGACTTTCATCAGAACTTTTATCATCATCATCTTCATCACCAGTATTAATAGCTGAATCCACCTGGACAATAAAATGAATATTTTAACTAAAATGGATATAAAACTGTATTTTTAACTTTAATATAAGCTGTCATATTAAGTGTTTTAGGTTTAGTCCTTTCCTTAAAATTGATTATACTGGACTAATTTATAGCCTTAATTTCGCCTAATTATGAAAACATTCTAGAAACCGATAGGCCATATTGGCTCCGCCATTTTGATTTTTGGTGTTTTAACCATCAGTCCAGGTTAATATCCATTAAAAGAGCCTGTATACCAAAATTTGAACAAAGTCGAAAAAAAAAATTAAAAAAATGAACAACCCTAGTGGAGCGAAAAATTTTTTTTCAGCTTTTTCACTATCATATTCGAAATCAGCGGTAAAAATACTCGTATGCAAAAATTTAGATTTTGATCCATCTTTTTTTTTCTCAGCCCACAGTCTGTCTGTCTGTCTGTAAACTCGATAACTCCATTTCTAAAAAAGATATAGACAAGCGTTTTTTTGCATATTGTTTCTTATCATATTTTGAAGAGCTGATTAGATTTTGTGGGTAAACGATTTGTGTAAGGGGGTAAGAATGGGGTAAAACTCACATTTTTAGAGTTGTTTTTTTTTGGTTATAATTATGTTAATTATATTTGTGTTTTATTAATTTAGCACTTATATAAAAGATATTTTTAAATTGCTCAAAAAATGTTACAAAAATTTTTTTCCTAAGATACACTGTTTTCGAAGTATTAGCGATTAAAGCAGCAAAATGTTTTTTTAGGATAACTCGCTTATTTATAAACCGATTTCAAACAATTATATTTGGAATGAAAGCTCTTTTTAAGCCCTGCAAAAAATTTTGCATACAGTTTTTGCTAGAATATAACGTTTTGGAGATAGAGACTTTCAAACTTAAATAAATTATGCAACACGCAGGTGTATTAGGGTGGTCGCGAAAATTCAAATTGAATATAGGAATGCTACCTACACAAAAATTTGTTGCGCTTTATGGTAATATGAATTATCCAAAATTTAAAGTCAATCGAAATACGTTAAGGCCCCGCACAGTGGTCCTAAAGTTTTTAAACTTACCCATTTTATTAGCTTCTTTAATTTAAAATTTATAAATTAGCAGATTTTGAAATCTTAAACTTTTATCAACTAAAATTGTTGCCTAATTTGTGACTATTGCTTACGTAAAATTTAAGGATCATAAGTGGTTTAGAGTTGGCACAAGAACCTTAAACCTCAAAAAATCCATAATTTTACTAGCTTTTTTTATCCATTTTCTACCCTTGTATCCATAAGGTGTAAAAATGTTAACGGGCCCTATTCTGAAATTGTAGACCTATACATGTATATTATATATGCAAAATTTTAGGAGAATCGGAAAAAGTTAGGAGGTAGCGCAAGAGCCGTAAATGTTTAAAAATGGACGATTTTATTTTTTTTTCACTTTAAAATTAAACAAATATATATAAGAGTTTAAGAAATACAAATATTATTATTTTTTTTATGCTCTTGTTCATGTTTTATTTTTTTTAGTTTTTATTTAAGTTGAATTTCTAGTTTGTTAGTTTGTTACTTTGTTAGCTTGTTCGTTAGTTTGTTTGTTAAGCAGGACACCTTAGGTTAATGATAGAAAGCTGGAATTTGGTATAGTTATTTATCTTCGAAGACAATACAATATAATAAAATAAAATAATTCCCCCAACCCGCCCCCCTTGTTAGGGGAGGTATACCTCTTTTTCAATTCTTACCAATATGTTTGTGGAAATTTTGTACTGAAGGTTTTTGCCCTCACTAGAACTGAATATAATATTTAAAAAAATGCCCCCACCCCCTAGGGGCAATTTAAATGTTTATAAAGAGTCGTTTAAAAAATATATTCTATTTTTTTATACCTAAACTGGATTCTCGTTAAGCACTTATATCACTTTCAGATTTCTAGTTTTTATACATTATAATGTATAATTAATTATATACCGGGTGACACAAGAAGTATTGCCTACTAATTATCTCCGTAAATATAAAAGATAACTTTTTAAAATTTATAGAATCGTAAATATCTCGATTTTGGCATCGTCATTACAAAAAATATCAGTTCCGGTCTTAGCGGAAGTGATACCAACTTTTGATTTTTAAATGGAACCCTATATAGTTGCTTACATTTTCAGATTCGTCTTTACATTCTCTTTTCTTTGATAACAAGTCTATATTTGCATTAAAGATGGCGCCACAGGATCCATTTTTCATGAAAACAACATGGCGGTTCTATGACGTCCATACTCGAGTATTTCTGAAACTTGACATTTTAAATCTTTTAGGAGTGGGCTAAGAATTTACTGTTCAGCTGAAACTGATTTTCTTTTGTTTTTATGAAAATGGCGTTATTTTAAAGTTTAAATCATCAACCTTAATTTTTTAAATGAAACGACCTATTTTTGATTTCACTAAATTAAAAACTCAGGTATAGTCTACAAGAAAAACTTACAAATACTCTAATAACGTTGGCCATTTTCCCCGAAAAGGGCCAACCCTATTAGGGTGTTTGTACGTTTTTCTTGTAGAGTATACCTGAATTTTTAATTTAGCAAAATCAAAAATAGGTCGTTCCATTTAAAAAAATAGCACAAACTGGCGTTAAAGTTGATGCATTAAAAAAAAAACTTAAAAATAACGCCATTATCCGCTTATACCGGAAGTGATATTTTTTATAATGACGATGCCAAAATGGGGGTATTTACGGTTCATATATATTTCAAAAAGTTATCTTTTATAGTTATGGAGATAATTCGTAGGCAATACTTCTTGTGTTAGCCGGTATATAATTATACATTATACATTAAAATGTATATAAACTAGAAATCTGAAAGTGATATAAGTGCTTAACGAGAATCCAGTTTAGGTATAAAAAAATAGAATATATTTTTTAAACGAGTCTTAATAAATATTTAAATTGCCCCTAGGGGGTGGGGGGCATTTTTTTTAATATTATATTTAAATCTAGTGAGTGCAAAAACCTTCAGTACAAAATTTACACAAACATATTGGTAAGAATTGAAACTCCCCATCAAGGGGGGGGGGGGTTGGGGGAATTATTTTATTATATTGTATTGTCTTCGAAGATAAATAACTATACCAAATTTCAGCTTTCTATCACTAACCTAAGGTGTCCTGCTTAACAAACAAACTAACTAACAAAATAACATAGTAACAAACTAACAAACTAGAAATTCAAGTTAAATAAAAACTAAAAAAAAAATAATACATGAACAAGAGCAAAAAAAACCAAAAATATTTGTATTTCTTAAACTCTCATATATATTTGTTTAATTTTAAAGTAAAAAAAAATAAAATCGTCCATTTTTAAACATTTACTGCTCTTGCGCGACCTCCTAACTTTTTCCGATTCTCCTAAAATTTTGCATATATAATATACATGTATAGGTCTACAATTTCAGACTAGGGCCCGTTAACATTTTTACACCTTGTGGATACAAGGGTAGAAAATGGATAAAAAAATCTAGTAAAATTATGGATTTTTTGAGGTTTAAGGTTCTTGTGCCAACTCTTGTTACGCTGTCATTCGACATTTGTAACATTTTCTTTTATTTTATATTATTTGGGCTAGTGCTTAATAATTAAACTATAAAATATTTAAATATTTAAATTAAATTCTAAATTATGGACATACAAGGACAACTATTTAATCAATAATCAATTACAATCAATACATTGCAGGAATATCGATTTTTATTCAAATTTACCGATTTGAACGTTTTTTGTGTATACCCTTTTTTTTGTCTCCTTCGTTCTTTTTTTTCCTTTTCGATCGTCCGACATTTTATATGGGTTGTGAACAATAAGTTAGAAGTATTTAATTGAAAAATTGATCGACTTACCTGTAGGAAGATCAATTGAAATTATTCGAGATGCTGTATGCGTGCTTAGTAACATTGTCGTCGCATTATTCCACACCGCGCGTATACAATTTCACAGATAAAACCTCGCGCCACTCGGGTCCCACCGCTTCACCTCTCATAGCATTATTTCATTAATTATATCAATCTGGGAAAATATCAAGAAAGGGTCCTGGGTGGGTCCTAAGCACGCATACAGCATCTCGAATAATTTCAATTGATCTTCCTACAGGTAAGTCGATCAATTTTTCAATTATTCTTCGCTGCTGTATGCGGCTTAGTAACATTGTCGATGTTCAAAGAATATGATATAATTAATGGTTTTAATAAGAATTAGAAATAAGGATTAATAATATTCTGATTTAATTTATAGAGAAATATTTTATTTCAACAACTTAATTTAATTTTATATAGTTTCGTTGTTTTTCGGAATAACATTTCCTTTTAGACCAATATAAAAGTTTTATTTCATATTATAGTATAAACCTATTAATAAACTTAACAGTTACTATTCCTTTCTATATTTAATTTTAGGAGATCATATATGACCTATACGTATATACATTAATTTGTCTATCACAATCCCTCAGTCTCACGTTAACATTTAAACTAAAATTTTAATAATATCTTATTTCTTAAAATATCTTAACTTTTATAATAGGTATTATCTTAACCTTACTACTAATATTTATATGTCTATTCCTTATATATAGAACTATGTTTACTTAAAGGATTTTAGAATAGAGCGAGCAAAATCTGTAGGATTTTTACTAATTTCTCTATTATAAAAAATGTTAAACGCTTGTGAGTTTTCGGTCCATCCGGCGGCATTTCTTATGATCTCAATATTTACGCCTGATCGAAAGGCGGAGGAAGTTGCTGCATGACGCGTTGAATGAGCCGAATATTTTGTTATATCGATTCCAGACTTTGATAAAGTATTTTTAAGCCACCTGCCTATGGTCTGAGAAGATACCGCTCTGTGAGGTTTCTTGAATGTCAAAATTAGCTGCTCCTCATTTCCACGCACATTTGAAGTCCTTTTTATGTAGTATAAGATCGTACGTGCAACACAGATAGTCTGGTTTTCATTGAAAACCGGAAATATCAGTAATGGTTGCAGTCTATTGTATCCAGACGTTTTTATTCGGTCTGTTATTCTAATTTCTATGTTTTCTTCTGCCTGTATAATGTTACTTACTTTTATCTTTGTCAAAGTTTGGACTCGATGGCCTGAAGTTAAAGCCAATAACATTACAAGTTTATATGACAAGCTCTCTAAACTTAACTTCTCGTTAGGACCTAGACTTTCTATGTACGTTAAAACTATGGCTGGGTCCCACGTAGCTGCATATCTCGGCTGTGGGGGGTTTAAATTGTAAGCCCCTTTAAAAAATCTTTTTATAAGCTTTTCATCTTTTTCCTTAATGTCTAAAATTAATCCTAAGGCAGCTCTATGGCAGTTTAGACTGGAAAAAGACAAACCTAAATTTTGTTCTTCAAGAAGAAATCGTAGAACATTGTCCAAGGAATAGACAAACGGGTTGATTTGTAGAGTGTTGCAGTAATTCCACCACTTTTTAAAACATGAGTCATATTGTTTGATGGTTGCAGGAGCCAAGGAGGATATCAGTACTGGTATAACTCTCTCGGGCGTTCCCTTTTTTAGATACGCTTGCCAGATAATTCCGCGGCCACCAGGGTAAGTTCCTTGTGTAGCGGATGGTAGGTTCTGAAAGGAGAAAGAAGTAAATTTCTACTTGGAGTAAATAAAATCTTCTTTACTATCAATTTTTCAAAAAGGGGAAACCAGGGTTGACTGTACCATAATGGAACCACTACAATACCCGTGGCCCCATCCTCTATAATTTTTTCTAATACTCTGGGAATAACCGAAAATGGCGGAAAAGCGTAAAATTTTAGATTTACCCAATTGATTGTAAAGGCATCTATACCCATGGATTCTGGATCCGGTTTCCAAGAAAAGTATGCCTTACATTTTCTATTTAGTATAGTGGCAAATAAATCCACCTCCGGTGCACCAAGGCAACAGACAATTTTGTTGAACGCACTTGGACATAATTCGTATTCTGAACCCTGATAAGTGGACCTGGATTCAGCATCTGCTAGTGTGTTCTGAGAGGATTTTATGTAGGAAGCAAAAATAAGTATTTTCCTTTTTTCACACCAATCCCAAATTTGTTTTACAATATTATTAAGCTTTTTATGCTGTACACTTCCCATTTTGTTTATGCATGCAATGGCCGTAACATTATCAATCCTAAGTAAAATCCTCACATTAACTAAATCTTTAGCAAATGAACGTAAGGCGTTATATGCTGCCAACAATTCCAAATAATTAATATGATTAATTATTTCTACTTTATTCCAGAATCCATGAATATTAACCCCATTACAACTGGAGCCCCAGCCTGTGAGTGAGGCGTCACAGAAAATTTCTAGCGAAAAGGTTTTCGGTTTAATGTTTTTGTGACTGTTCAAAACATTTTCTGCCCACCACTGAAAATCTAATTTTAAATAGTCTGGTATTATCATATATCTATTGTATCCACCGAGATTCCTAACAGCTATAGACTTTTCTCTTTCCATATCCTTAATATGCAACCACCCATATTCCACAGCCTGACAGGCAGCTACAAGGGTGCCTATAATTTTAGCAAAATCCCTTATTTTATATTTATTTTTATGTTGCATATTTTGAATAGTTTTAATAATCCCTAGCTTTTTATCTATAGGTAATTTTATGGTCATGTCGATACTGTTAAATATGAAGCCCAAAAACCGTATTTCCTGAGTAGGCGATAAAATGCTTTTTTCCTCATTAATAATAAAACCCAAGTTTTTTAGCATTTTTACTACTAGTGAAGAATGTTTATAACTTTCATTTAAATCTTTGCTTATGATTAAAATATCGTCCAAATAGGCTACGCACAATACCCCCTTTTTTCTAAAATATTTTAGAACGGGTTTAAGTAACTTTGTGAAAATATATGGACCCACATTCAAACCCATGGGCAAGCAATTAAATTCAAACATTTTGTTATTAAATTTGAACCTTAGATATTTTTTATGAGATTTCTTAATTGGCAACAAAAAGTACGCGTCTTTTAAATCGACCGAAGTAAAATAATAGCCTTTTTGTATTAACTTTAAAACTGATCTGTGATCTTCCAACTTAAAATGTTCTACAGAAACGTTTTTATTCAAATTTTTCAAGTTTAAAATGAACCTGTGTTTACCGTTTGGTTTTCTTGCTAAAAAAATGGGAGAAAAAAATTCATTTTTAACGTGCTTTTTTACGTTGGAAATAGCACCTATTTTAAGAAGATGGTTTATCTCTTCAGTCATAGACAAAAAATTATTACCTTCTAAATTATTTTTAATTAGATTTTTGTTTTGGGTAGGTTTCCTCTTAAATGGTATAGAAATACCTTTTACATAATCTAATACATGTGTATGGTTTTTTACAACTTTTTTCCATTTTCTAATATGTTTTGTTAAAGTACCCGCATATTTTACCTCTTTTATTGTAGAGGTTGCCTGCTGTGCTGGCATCTCCGGCTGTACTGGCAATGTATGTTGTTGTACTGGTTGCTCATTTATCGAAAACGTTGCCTGTTGTACTGACTGTGGTACTGACTGTTGTACTGACCATATTGTTGGTACTGGTTTTGGTTCCTTGTCCTGAAGTGGCCTCTTCCTCCTCTGCTTCTTATGTTTCTTGATTTTCCGCGATTTGGGCGATACCCTAAAAAATTTTCTGCTCCGGTTTCTTCTTTCTTCTTTAGTTCAAAATTTTTGAGAGAAAATTTATTTCTGTAAGCTTTTAACTCTTGACCCATTTTCTTTTGAGATTCACTCTTTTTCACTTCTTCTGTTAAATCCTTGCCGAACAAAAATTCGTCTGGACTAACTTTGTCTAGTACTTGCTTTACAGACTCCTTGAGGTATGGTTTTGCCAAATACCTTCTGTGTTTTGCCAGCTGTTGCTGAACATTACATAACAATTTACTCGTGTCCGCCAATTTGGGAAAAATCTCTTTGTTTTTTGTTTTTTGATTAAACATTATGTCGCTCATTGCCGACCCCAGGGCCGTCAAGCTAGAAGACACCTGGTCCTGGATTTTGTATAAAAATTCATCCTGTTTTTGAGAATTTCTTGGCAAACAAAGTTCAATTTCATTGTTTAATTTTGGAGCCTGCAACTCTTGTGGTACCTCATATTTTTTCGTTACTTCTTCTTTTTCCTCTTTCTCTAACCCTGATGTAAGATACCCTTTCCAGACAGTCTTGATTTTTTCATGTAGCTTAATTCCCAAATCGTCTTTTGTTTCGGGGGGTTTACCAAGGGCTGACAAAAAGTCCCCTACAAAAAATTAACTTATTTGTTTTATGGATATTTAACATTATTACATAATAAAAACTCTGTGTGTAACAGCTAACATAAGTTTAATGTTGTTTCATAGATATAAAATCTTATTAAAAAGTGCCTATGTTATATAATAGGTTTCTAGGTAGGAGTCACCTAAGGATTTTATTAACACAAAAGTATGTATTATTGTTGTTGCTACAGATATAATGTCATGTAACAACGTTTTCATAAATGTAAAATCAACCTGTTACTTTTCCTCTCATACAATTTTCGATAGATATACTGTTACATAACCATGTTATCGATCTAAAACTCGTTTCATAGATAAAAAATCAATATCAAACGGTTTGTTTACATCTAAAATCGTTCTATAGATATAAAAATCAATATAAAACGGCTTGTTTTCATGTAAAACTCGTCTTATAGACATAAAATCAATATGAAACGGTTTGTTTTCATCTAAACCCTGTTTTATAGATATAAAAATCAATATAAAATGGTTTATTTTCATGCAAAACTCGTCCTATAGACATAAAATCAATATGAAACGGTTTGTTTTCATCTAAAACCTGTTTTATAATATAAAAATCAATATAAAATGGTTTGTTTTCATGCAAAAGTTTTCGTAACACGAATACACACATTCCTATAAGGTCTAAATAAGGTAGTTTGCAAACTTACCCATATCATCACTATCACTATCACTATCCATTATTATTCGTCTTCGGGCCATTTTTCGATTGCAGCGGGCGCGGAGATGTTCACGCTTCGGTATACAATAATGCTATGGGAGGTGAAGCGGTGGGACCCGAGTGGCGCGAGGTTTTATCTGTGAAATTGTATACGCGCGGTGTGGAATAATGCGACGACAATGTTACTAAGCCGCATACAGCAGCGAAGAATAATCATCGTTTGTACGGATAAAATTTATAGTTCACCTGTAGTTATTTTACCTTTTGTTTAATCACAAATTTTGATAATTTGTGAAATAACTCTCCGCTTGCGGGATATATCGCCATCAATAAAATCGATCCGAAAAATACTATTACTGGAACAGTTATTTTTTTGTTTAATCATATTTGGATATATCAACCCTTTGGATATAAGGGTTGATGCTTCTGAATTTTTATGTACCTGGAATTTATGTTTCTGGATTTTCATGTTTCTGGATTTTTGTGTATGGATGTGTCTGGCTTACTATATTTATTTATGTCGCTGGAATCTCTCTAGAATCTGGGGAATCTCTCTGTAATCTGTGGAATCTCTCTGGAACGACATACTACGACAACAAAAATACAGATAAGCTCTATCATATCCTAAAAATACCTACAATTGAATTGCCCACGGTTATTGATTTTTTTAAATTTATTATAACAAAGTTTATGTTTTGGTTTAAGGTTTATAAATATTTAATACTTTTAATTTCGTTAACGAAAGTGATCACCTTCGGTTCGTACATAAAACAGTGTAACAAAATCTTTTATTTCGACAATTATATCAATATTACTATAAAAATAATTATAAAAAAACAATTTATAGTATTATAAATCTTTTATTTAAAAACAAAAGAATAATCTTACTAAAATTAAAATTTAACACGTAAAAGTGTAACACTCTAAACGACTTGTGATCCACCTTAAATTTTACATAAGCAATAGTCACAAATTAGGCAACAATTTTAGTTGATAAAAGTTTAAGATTTCAAAATCTGCTAATTTATAAATTTTAAATTAAAGAAGTTCGTAAAATGGATAAGTTTAAAAACTTTAGGACCACTGTGCGGTGCCTTAACGTATTTCGATTGACTTCAAATTTTGGATAATTCATATTACCATAAAGGGCAACAAATTTTTGTGTAGGTAGCATTCGTATATTCAATTTGAATTTCCACAACTTCCCATAACGTTTTAAATTAGTACGTAGTGCCGATATTTTGACAAGGTGCTTGTAACTCTTCAGCAGGTTTCAGGGATCATTCTGGTTTAGATGCTCCAAAAAAGAGCATATTTTTACTAATTTTTATTATAGATATTGATATAAAATTTGTTGATCTTAATAAATACACTCTCGACATACATAAAACATTTTTTTTTATTTTAAACACTTTTATACAAACTTTTAGGCAAACTTAACTCCACAAAAATTGGATATGTCGCTGGCGGCGCGCCGCGGCGGTGATATCTTGATAACGGCCCATCTGAAACAAAAAATTCAAAAATATTATATGAAGGATGACTGTGGCTCTCGCGTGTTCTATGGATATTAATATTTATTGATAAATAATAAAATGGCGGAGGTTTAAAGAAACAAAAAAAAAACAAAAAATGAGTTTTTTTCTCTGTTTTTGGCTTTTTAGTAAAAATTAAAATTTTAATACGGTTATAGAATGCACTGAAGCTATGCATGTGTAGAATATGTTGTTAAAATTTCATAAGGATCGGTCCAGTGGAAAAAACGTTGTTTTGAGAAAAACGCGTTTGAAGTTTTTTTTTATGAAAAATTATGAAAAACTCTACATATACTTTTGAGAAAAACGCGTTTAAAGTTCTTTTAATAAAAATTATGAAAAAGTCTACATATACTTTCAAAAAATGTAAAAAAAATCGATTTTTTAAAAATTATAAACCAGAATGTTTGTTTATGTTTATGTTTATGTTTGTTTTTAACCTCGTACTTAATTAAGCATCTCCTAAGTCCAGGACTTGTGAGGGATAGTAGTAGAGGAAACCACCGGCTTTAATTGACTTTCGAACCAATATATCTAGGGAGTACGCCTTCGCCAAATTTCAATTATTAATTAACTGAAAGAGGCAATCGGCGCCAGTGAGGTTTAAACTCACGATCATTGGCTCAGCGTCAATGCTATATCGATGCCTTAGACCGCTGAGCCAATTCTCCCATCAATGATTCCTTAAGTAAATTTTCTTCGCACGGATTATTTAATAACTAAAATTAGTTCTCTCTTTACTTAGCTCAGTTAATAATTTCCCCGTAATCAAGGGAGTAGGATCGACAATTTTTTTTGTTTAATTTTACTTTTATATTTTACAATTCAAAAATTAAAAGTATTAAAATACATATTTTTTAGTTTTTTTCTTCAATTTTTATATTTTGGGGGGTCAAAAGTCAAGTTTTAAATTATGCCTGGGGTAGTGGGGGTACTCCATGCACATATTAAATTTTCTACCTATTCTTGAAGTGTTTTTAAATGTTTTCCCCAATTGAGGGGTTAGGGAGGTTGGAGAACGAGTTTCGGATTTTTCCTGGAGTCCTGGGGAAATACTCCATGTACATGCCAAATTTTAAGTTTCTAGTCATTCTTAATGTGGATCTTCAAACCCAGACAACCATAAATACATCCATACATATACCCAGGTTTTTTCTCTTTTATTATATAGATTAATATTTTCATATTTCCTAGGCTTGACTATATATAGGCGTGTCGAAAAAAAAAACTTTTCCTGCTGTAAAGATTTATACATGTCGGGCCTAATAAAATATGATACACATAATAAAAACCAGCTTTTAGCTACTGAACTAATGTTCTTTCATATTTTATGTAGTTCATATCATATAAACATGACAACATACAATATACGGGTAAAAAAGATAAACAAAAGTTTTCAAATAAAATTTAGGAAGTTTTAATGTGATGGTTGATTTATTGAAAGTTCAAAGCGATATTTATTTCACAGTTCACGAACCTTAACAAATTATCAATTGGGGAATTGTCATACAAACTTAAAGTTTATTTTTATTTATATTGACGAGTTTTTAATATGATGACATCCATTCTTTTTGTAAAAAATGTTCTCTGCCAATTTACGTATCCAGAAGACAGATTTGTTTCAAAATGTTTGATCCCAAGTGAACCAAAAATGAAACAACGCAATGCTTTATACACCTGTAAACTTAGCCTTTTCTTTTGCCTTTCACTCTCCATCACATTAAAAAAAGTGAGAGAGGATTTAGTCGCATTGATTTACTTTTAGTTCAAGCAAATTAGACGAAAAAACGACTAATAGAAGAAATAATTTATAAAGTTTTGAAATTTTGGTTGTGAACTCCTAGTAGGAACTCAAATACAGATCCGAGGAGTTTTTTCACCTGATTCTGAATCTTTTTTCAGATGAGCTAGGACCCCACAGTTTTTATATACAGTGTGTTTAAAAAAAAAAAACACCTTTTTTTAAATGAATGTAGAATTTGCTCTTATGATTTTTTTTTTGATTTAAGTTGGATCACTTATAAAAAAAGTATGCGCTTTAAAGGCGTTAGAAGAGTATTTTTTAATTGCGACCTCCATTTTTTTTACAGTGAAAAAAAATTTTTTTTGGTGTCAAATTTTCAAAAGATGTTGGTTATGTCAGAAATGGTATGCTTCAAAATTTTCATTTTGTGGGATAGTGTTTTTGTCTTCGCGCTGAGAAATATGCTTATTTTCCAACGTCATTTTTGAGTGTTGGGTGGGAGATACACAAAGACTTTATAGGACAAATTTTATACAGAATTAAATGGAGAATATAATAAGTTTTTTAACATTTTCTCGTCGGAGTAACGGTTTACGAGAAAAAGGCAGAAAAATATCATGAGGTCTGTGAGAACTCTTCGGGTCTGTATTTGGGTTCCTACTGGGAGTTCACAACCAAAATTTTAAAACTTTGTAAATTATTTCTTCTAAAAAGTCTAATTTGCTTTAACTATTTTGATTTACTAGGAATACATAAATATTAAAGCATTTTTTTGAGACCAACGTTTAAATATCAAATTTTCGTTTAAAAAAAAATAATGTTTAAGGACGTGATAATATAAGAAAACTTGAACACAACGCTGTACGGCCTCACCGTGTTAACTGTTACCTATACCTTTACATAAATACATATATATTGGAAAAAATAACATTATTTCTTAAATGTTGGCACTAATATATATTTATATATTTTGCATGACATTGTATACCAGATATATTGAATAACTTAATCAGTAATTTAATTTAATTTTTAAGGTGATAATATTATCATCCTGATGTAGTCGGTGTAATATTTAAAATAAAACCGATTTTGTATAAAACTTAAGAAAATTTCAAAATGCATCAGGTTTTCTTTTAACTAATTTATTAATTTTTTAAACAAATATATCTGCCGGTGTTAGACAATATACAAAAATGGTTTCATTTTAATTTAATTTAATAAAAAAACGTGCCTTATAAAAAATAGTATTTTCAGTTGTCAACCGAAGGTTAATTTTATTTATTGAGCTGAAATTTGGCACAGAATTTTGTTATGGCATTTTTCATAACAAGAGGTGGACTTAAAATGTTCATAAAATCGTGTGTTTTTCGAAATACCCTGATGAATGTCTTTGATTCTTGCCAAGAATTTCTTGGTCTGTTTTTGCTGTAGCTTGTTATGTTGACAAAATCTCCAAAACAAAGAAAAAATAGACAGAGCTAAAAAATGAAGTAACCCCAGATAAAATGCACAAAATACGCAATTGAAAAAAAAAATATTTTTTTTTCTACGATTTAGTAGAAAAGTTAACATTTCTACAAAAACAAACGAAGTTTTTAGACCGCAAAATAAGCTATTTCTTAGCATTTCATTTTACCATGAGCAAGCGCAAAATTACATTTTGCGCGCTAGAGTGTAGGTAACCGGCAAGTCAATCGTAAAACAGCTGTCAAGTATATGATACGGGGATGTTGTGTTTCGCTATTTTATTAATATAAAATTATAATTTATTTTGAATCAAAGCTCAGTTTCGGGTTCCAAATTTTTGTGTGCTAAATAATTTTTGTTATGAAGGAATTATGGAGAGTTACAGTGATGATGATTTTACTCCTTAACCACCAGATTTGCAAAAAATTGTAAGTGCTGCGACCTTTGTGTGAGTTTATAAATTTACTGCCTGAAATTTATTTATTTATTTTAGATAGTAGAAAAAACTTTGTATTACATAGAAAAAAAGGTTATCTTGGCAGAAGATAATAAATTATCTTGGATTTATATTATCTTAAATCGAAGTAATAATCTTCTTTTAAGATCATGTATCCTCGGTTTAAGATTATCTGTGACTTTGGTTTCCTTTAATTATTCTCTTGGTAGAGAAATCTTTGTGTCAAGGATTTTTTCCTTAAATGCATGACATTTAAAATAGTAACAGAGAATCAAGAGTTATTATCTTGACTCAAAGCCCCTGTTGTTGTTTGCGGCCTCACCCCACGTAGATATACAGTTGACTCGCCCTGGAGAGAAGTTAGGTTTGTTTTTTTTTTTGCCGTCAGTTGTCTTTAATGGTGTATCATTGTTTTTATCTGCTTTAAAATGGACGAATTTGTATCTGTTACCCTCAAACAATGGGGATTTTCAAAGTTTCTTAAAAAATTCACGGGTAAGTAACTTTAAATAATTTATACCTATAAGCGCCATTTTTCAATGGAGTTGCAACAAGTTTTTCTTCAAAAACAAGTGCTTTTTCCTACGACCACCTATGAAACCAAATTTCACACGATTAACAGAGTAAGAAAGTATCATATTTCATAGGCGTGCGAAATAATATTATACATGTGTGGGAAATTTTTTCAAAATATTTACCATTCTATTAACCCTGGAACCTGAGTGTGGGGTCAATATGATCTTGAATCAAAAGAATCCTAATCTTAAATCAAGATTATAATTCTCTTCATTCAAGATTATATTATCTTAAAACAACACTTGGTGTAAGATAATATGATCTTGAATAAAGATAATATGATCTTGAATCAAGATACTTACATACTTGGTTTAAGATAATATGATCTTAAATAAATGGTTTGAATGGCTTTGATTTAAGGAAATGTCCTTAAATCTAGGGCCTCAAATGCAAAGATCACGGCGGACTTGATCCAAGACAGTCATGGCGTTGAACATATCGAAGGCCATGGCGGCCTTGGTTCAAGATCGTTTTGCTTTGATTCAAGATATCCTTTTTTTCTGTGTACGAGCGCAAAATGTGATTTCAGAAATCAGATGTTTTGCTCTCTTAATACAAAAATATTTTCTACGAGCGTGTGGAAAAATAGCTACTTTTTGTCACTAGTGCAAAAAAGTAAAAGAATTTTAAAATCTAGAAACTTAGGTGTAAAAACGTGCCATTATTTCCATGGCAACCAAAATTGAAGCTGTAAATGAAGTAATCATAAACCTTCTACCAACAAAATCCCGACAAAAGTACGAAAAAGAATACGAAAATTTAAAAACCTGGTGCCAAAGTAATAATGTTAGAGCAAGAGATTTTCCTGGTATATTTTGCCAAATAGAACAAGAAATTTTCTCCAAATACAATGTCGTGCAAATATTCTATGTTAAAACTGGTTTGGAAAGTAACGGAAAGTAAGAAATAATGTTGATATTGGTTCGACTAAATATTCATATTTAATGGAAAACCTACAGCAACAAGAGTTAAACCCACAACAATAAATGATAAATACAACCTCTTTAGCAAACTAATTAACTTACATACACTTTAATAATGGGCGACAGATGTAATTCATCGAAAAGAATAGCTACAGGTGACTTGCAGGGTAATTTGGTTTCAAAAGAAATTGATAACATGTTTAAAGCACCATTAACCAGTACATCATCGCTAAAAAGTATTTAATCTTCTGCAGTAAGCGTTCAGACAGCTGCAAACTACACATTTAATATACAATTTCATTCTAAAATTTGTATTTAATAATTATATAACCTAAAATGTTAAATTAACTCTAAATATGTTATGTTATAAAAATTAGAATAAAAAAATTAAATAAAACTTTACTCAAAGAAAAAATCTTGTTCCTAACACTTGCGGAAAGTGACTTGTTCGCACTTGACTTATTGACCGAACTCCGATTACGCTTACGTATCGTTTGGTCAACGTTCAGAAAGCTGCAATCTACATATTTAATATACATTTTCATTCCAAAATTTGTATTTAATAATTATATAACCTAAAATATTAAATTAACTCTTAATTTCGTATCTTCTAAAAATTAGAATAAAATTCATAAAATAAAATTGTTAACTTTGCTCAAAGAAAAAATCTTGTTTCTAACACTTTCGGAAAGTGACTTACTCGCACTTGACTTATTGACCGAACTCCGCTTAAGCTTACGCATCGTTGGTAAACGTTCAGACAGCTGCAAAGTACATATTAAATATACATTTTTATTCCAAAATTTGTATTTAATAATTATATAACCTAAAATGATAAATTAACTCTAAATTTCGTATCTTATAAAAATTAGAATAAAATTCATAAAATAAAATTGTCAACTTTGCTCAAAGAAAAAATCTTGTTCATAACACTTGCGGAAAGTGACTTGTTCGCACCTGACTTATTGACCGAAGTCCGCATACGCGTCGTTT
Source organism: Brachypterus glaber (assembly GCA_958510825.1). Taxonomy (NCBI): domain Eukaryota; kingdom Metazoa; phylum Arthropoda; class Insecta; order Coleoptera; family Kateretidae; genus Brachypterus; species Brachypterus glaber. The sequence continues at coordinate 34,792 of CAUEHQ010000497.1, forward strand.
GGTCAACTTCAGTCGCTAGCGGAAAAGTGGCACTTACCTCAATTTTTTGTAAAAAGCTATGGCTGTAACTTTAAACGGCAGGTCGCGACAAAATGAAACACACCAAATTAGGAATTTCTTCAAATTATCATATACTTTTTTTAACGCTCGAAAGTAAGTTCATTTTCTCTCTTATTTGAAATCTCAATTCAATAAAATACAGAGATTGATTCGTAGCATCCTTTATCATGTCACTCTTCTAACATTTGCCGAATTCTCCTTTTTTACAATATGACCTTTTAGTAGACAGGACAAAAAATAAAAATCCAAGGTACGCTATTTGGTGTTTCACGGTAGAGAGATCAGACAATTTGTTGCGTTATTAACAAATATAATATATTTAAATTTAATTTTAATATTATTAAAATTAAATTTTTACCAGTAAATATATACCTAGTTATCTTTAACTGGGATCAAACAAAATTTCCCTACTCTTTATTGTTTTTGAGCTAAAGCTCCACACATTCATTTTTTTAGCACAACATTTTCAAATAGCAAAAAATAACAATTTTTCTTTATCGTTTAATAGTTTTTTTACTTAACATATTAATTAAATCACATATTTCAGAAACCCCACATGTCCACATTTTTGGGCATGTGGAGTTTTTACCAAAAATTCACTTCTTTAATATATATCTTTCTTTTTAATAGAAACCACACAAGTCCGCTGTTTTTGGACCTGTGGGGTTTCTGAAATATGTGATTCAATTTACTAGGTAATTTTTTAATTTTAACACTTTAACTGCCGTGTAGCTTTTGAACGAGTTGAGATATCGACG
>CAUEHQ010000498.1:0-43863 GCA_958510825.1 Brachypterus glaber
ATTCCCCCTCGTCTCCCCGTCACCCCCCATACGCGTATAAGGCTAAGTTAACACCCCTTTCTTTTTTACCCACTTAGAGTATACTTAAAAAGCTAAAATTTGGTGCACATGCTTAACTCGGCTGACAATATCATTTTATATAATACTTACCCCCAACCCCCGCCCCCGCAGATAACTTTGATTTGACAATTATCCCTTGGTGGAGTCTCTTTGTTAAAGAATTGTCCCATTACGTAATGATACCAAATCTAAAATTATAATTTTATTCAAATAGCTATACCTAAGCAATACTTTAAGATAAATATATCCTTTCCGATATGAATTCATATATTTAATATTTTACTTACTTTTTCGTTCCCCATTTTATTAAAATATAGAAATTTTGCAAGTTTTTTTATTTTGGAAACTTGCTGAACAATGAAAAACGGCCATTGTTTTAAAACCAGTATTGGTCCATATGGATCTTACTTCAGGGCTGAAAACAGAATTTTATTGGTGGTAATCCCATATAATAAAATATAAAAAAAATATATTTGAGGTTATGTTCTTAAATATACTTACCAAATGTATTTTCTTATATTCTCATTTACATTAAGCTATGCATACTTTAAAATAAAACACAAATATATCTTCATAATGTATACATTACCATTCCTATTAATAATTATTTTAATGGTATGTAAGTCATAGAAATACGTCTTTGAATATGACATTTTGCTATTCTCGCCAAAATGATTTTTAAATACATTGTTGCCAGTTTTTGGGCGTCTCTTTGACGTGTATTATACATTTTGGGCGTCACAACGGTGTAGATACACTGGGTGTGAGTTTAACGTGTTTTATGTAAAGTGTATTATACATTTGCTGCAACTGCGCCACCTGGTGGCCACTTGAACGAACCCCTTTTGTATCTAGCTAGATAAACACCTATCAAAGTGACGCCAAAAAATATTTTTTGTTAGGACCTGTACTACACTCTAACCATCCAGAGAAGTCGATTGCGCGCATTAAACGGACTGACGCCCAAAGTCGGGCGCCACAACGTAAATTTGGGTGTCTGATTGACGTCAATTATACGATTTGGGCGTGTATATGACAGAAAATATATATATATATATATATATATATATATATATATATATATATATATATATATATATATGATATATATATATATGATATACAGGTAAATCTGTTTATATTATAAATCATTATTTGTGTAATTTTAATTAATATAATTTAATAAGATATATATATATATATATATATATATACAGGGTGTCCCAGCTAAGACCGATCAATCGTTTTTTGGCGTTATTATTAAAGCTATCGGAATAAAATTTAGGTAATACAATATACACCCAAAAAGGGACACTTATGCCTAAACAAAAGTTCGACTGGTGTTTAGTTCTGAGATACAATTTTTTAAACTGTTGCTTTATGTTTACATATATTTTTCAATATATAAGTCTTTTTCTGATTTTGCAATTTTCAAAAATGGAACTAAAATTTGGATAATATAGTATATACATTTTTTTTTTGTAGTAATTTTTCATTATAAAATTCTTTTAATTAATAATTATTAATTATAATTAATAAGTAATTTTGGGAGATCAGTCGACTGCAGTCGAGATATGTATAACTTTTTTTTTTGTACTAAGTTTTATTTTTTAATGCCCTATAAATATTTTTTGATCACATATTCACGATTTCTTTAAACTTTAATAATATATTTTATTGTTAATTTTTTTTTATGAATATTTTTTAACCGGCATATATTTTTTTCTTTTTTTAACTTGGCAACATATTTATTTTTTTTATTGTGCCGCAATAGGAAAATTGACTGGTCAATTTGAAATGCCGTACTTATTTTTATGTCTTATTACTTAAGAATATATTATTAAACTAATAGTTAAACTATAACTTTTCTTCGTTTAATTTTACTAGTCTAGGTGTAAGGTTTGACAAATGGACTAGTCGATATATTTATTTTATAACTTTTATTTAAGAGCGGGCTTCAGTTTTTTTTTTTTTTTCATATCGCTCGTAGCGATAAGATATTTAGCTTTCGTCGATCTTTTCTGTTTTAGTTTTTATTTTTATTTTATTTTTTTTTAAGCAACTATTTTTCTTATAAGTAACTATTTCTTTTTTTCTCAGCCAGTAACTAAAGTATTTATTGCTCTGTAATCTGAAATTTGGGTAATTTAACATATCTATTTATTAATAAATAAGTAGGTATTTGCAAATATTTTTTCTTTAATACTATAGTTCGAAAAAAAACATATCCTATTTATATTTAACTAATTACTAATAATGTCTTCTTAAAATAATAACTAAATGTTTTCACATTGTATTTGTTTACAATTTTACTAAATTAAAATGAACGATTTTAATATAGCACATATTAATGCTAGATCTTTATTGGCAGGTTTTGACTTATTTAAGGAATACATTCTGCAAAATAACTTTAGTATAGTCCTAATAAGTGAGACGTGGCTACATCGGGACATACTGGATTTTGTGGTAAAAATTAAAGGATATAAATTGGAAAGAATGGACAGGAATTATAGAACTGAGGATGATGAGAGAGGAGGAGGAGTCTGTATGTATATTAAATCTAGTCTTACATATTCTCTGATTGAGGTAAATCAAAGTAAATCTCTTGAGCAGTTGTGGGTTTCAGTTAAGTTGCGTAAAAAATTATATAATATTGGAGTTTTCTATAGACCACCTAAATCCAGAGCTGACTTTTTTGATAACTTTGAGGATACCATAACCGGTTTAATACCCACTTGTGATGAAATAATTTTCTTAGGTGACTGTAATATAGATTTTTTAAATAATAATCATAGTAATACTATCAAGTTTTTGGCTTCGCTTGAAATGCTTGGCTTGTCACAAAAAATCAATGAACCAACCCGCTTAGATAAAATGAAGCTTATTGACGTAATCATCTGTACGGAGGGGGTACAACTTTCAAATAGTGGTGTGTTAAATGGTCATGGTTTACAAACTGATCATGAACCAATCTATTGTACTTTAAACTCTATAAAAGAAGTCCCTTCTCATACATACAAAACTTTTAGAGATTTTAAACACATAAACGAGGATGAATTCAATACAGCGGTTAACAATGCACCCTTTAATTATATTTTTGATATCAATAATATTGATGGGAAAATATCCGTATTTAATAATATTTTAATAGATCTGTTTGACAGTTGTGCTCCACTCCGTACAGTAAGGATAACAAAACCAAAGGCACCTTGGCACACTGATAACGTTGAGCGCCTAAATAAGCTTAGAGATGATGCCAAAGCTAGATTTAAAAAAAGTAAAAATCCTATTCATAATGAGTATTATAAAGATTTACGCAATTTTGCAACTACTGCTGTGCGAAACGAAAAAAAGGCCTACATTAATCACGAGTTAAATGTAAAGAAAAAGAATTTGTGGATAGTTCTGGATCGTCTTGACGTTCATAGCTCTAAAAAAAAATTGAAATACCTCAGCACTTGCAAAATGTTGATGAGATAAATAGATATTTTATAAATTCAGTAAGTAGGGGAAACGGGGGTAATGTGGATGACACCATAAATTTTTACTCAAATAATAATTTTTGCAATTTTAATGAAAAATTTAAATTTACAGCAGTTAATGAAGAGGAAGTTTTAAAGATTTTGAACTCAATAAAAAGTAAAGCTGTCGGTAGTGATAAAATTAGTATTCAAATGATTAAGTTATGTATGCCTAAAATTACCCCTTACATTACACACATTGTAAATTTTTGTATTCAAAATAGTGTGTTTCCTGATTTATGGAAGTTGGCTTTTGTAACTCCCGTCCCTAAAAATAGCAAACCCAAGGAATTTAAGGATCTTAGGCCTATAAGTATACTTCCCACTTTATCTAAAGTTCTTGAAAAGGTTATTTGTGAGCAAATGAAAACACACCTAGATAAGTATAACATTTTACCTGAGTTTCAGTCTGGGTTTAGACAGGACTTTAGTTGTACAACTGCTCTCACAAAAGTTTGTGATGACATAATAAGTGCTAAAGATAAAGACTTAGTAACTGTTTTAATACTTTTGGACTACTCTAAGGCCTTCGATTCAATAAACCCTGATATTTTAATTTCAATTTTGCATTTTTTAGGATTTGATGAATCTGCAGCTCTTTTTATTTTTAACTATTTGAAGGATCGCAAACAAGCTGTAAGTCTAAATGGTACCTTGTCATCCATATTATCCTTACTTTGCGGTGTCCCTCAGGGTTCGATTTTAGGCCCATTATTGTTTTGTATTTATATTTGTTATTTACACAAGCCTAAACATTGCAAGGTACATAGCTACGCAGATGATACGCAGTATTATTACTCTTTTAAATACTCGGACTCAAGCAGTGCTATTGCTAAAGTTAATGCGGACCTTGAGGCGTTAGTAAAAGCATCTAAAAATCATGATCTCTGCATTAACCCAAATAAATCTATGCTACTTATATTTGGAAAAAATAAAGACTATGAGGCACAAGCAAGAGATTTTATTGTAAATGTAGATGGAGTTCGATTAAAACCAGTTAAAGAGGCAAGAAATCTAGGACTTATTATGGATGTGGATCTTAGATTTAAAAGTCACATAAAAAAATGTGTAGGATTGGCTTTTTGTAACCTAAAGAAAGTTTTTGCACATAAAGATTATCTCAATCAGAAGATTAGACAAACTCTCTGTGATTCCTTAGTTCTATCTCACTTTACATATTGTGATACAGTTTACGGTCCTTGCCTTGATTTGGCAACCTCTAAGGTTATACAGAGGATACAAAATGTCTGCACACGCTTTATTTGTGGCATTCCCAGGCGGGAACCCACAAGTGTACATATTAAAAACCTGGGGTGGCTTAATATGGCCAAAAGACGACTGTTTCACATGTCCGTGTTTTTTCATAAAATAATAGTTTTTCATAAACCACCATACTTGTTCAAAAAAATTACCTTTAAATCAGATGTTCACAATATAAATATTAGAAGAAAAAATTTAATAGTATGCCCTGCTCATAAAACTAGCTTCTTTGAGAGATCGTATTCATATAATGTCTGTAAGTTATACAACACAACTTTAGAGGAAATGAAACAATACTCTGTGAGCAAATATAAAGCAAATTTGAGAAGAATGTTATTTAGTGATGTTGTAATATATATTTAATAACATAGAGCAACCTTGGCTGGGTTAAAATTAATATTTTGAATTAAAACTTATTATCATATTTTTCTATTTTTTATTTTTTGTTTATTTTTAGCATGTAGTCTATTTTTAGCATGTAGTTAGGTATAGGAATTATATTCAAATTTCCTGACAGGGAAGTTTGGGTGCCTTAGGGTTAAGTGGAAGAACAGCTTGCTGAACTTCGCCCTTTGCTATATTTAGCATTAAGAAATTTTGTATTCATGTATAATTCCCTATAGCAATAAAGACCTTTATTATTATTATTATTATTATTATTAAATAATAATTTTAAAACATGATTATAATATTAAACTATTATTTAATTTATTTACATTTGGTAAACAAATCATATTATTAAATTATTTTTTAGCTTATTTCTTTATAAAAGTATATTTTTTTTAATAAAATTATGTATTTTATCAAGAACTCCATGAATTTCACTTATTTATATTGCAGTTAAGGGTTTCGCAAATTAAATATTAAAATTATAAATGTCTAGATAAATGTCATATAAATTGTCAAAATTTATCAAACTTTCACTTGGGTAAAATGCGTTTAGAATTTAAATAATAAACAATTATAACATACGGCTAAGGTAAAAGTACCATAAGTAGTAACAAAAGAGGCTTAAATGAGCTTTATTCAGATTAAAGTGTACAAAAATACAGTAGTTCCATCTAGAAAATAGTTTGGGTACTTGAAACAAAATAATAAGTTAAAATTATTCCAAATGAAATTATGAAACATTATTTGATCAATGTAAAAAGAATAAAAATATTTTTTCAATTTTAATATTTAAATTTAATTTGCTTATAAAAATGGTGTCAAATAAGCTATATCTCAAAAATAAAAGCTAGTAGAAAACTTTTGTTTGTGCACAGTTATAGCTTGTTGGGTTTATATTGACTGACATAAATATTATTTATATAGTTCTAATAATAACTCCAAAAAACTATTGATCTGTTTTAGCTGGGGCACCCTGTACATGAGGGGTTGAACTGCAAAACTTAACATATCCAAAAGGATTTCAACTGCAAAACATAACAAAACAAAAAGTCCAAAAAACGCAAAAGAAGTTGAAAAATCGATAAATATAGTACAGTCAAGATATAATATTTTACAAAAATATGTCAAGTTTTGCAGTTGAACTACTTTTGGATATATTGAGTATTGCAGTTCAACTCCTCATATGATCTTAAAAATATTAACTGAAAATATATATAGTAAAATATTCTGCTGTCTCCCCTACTTTTATTTCTTCTGAAGAAAAACGTTTAAAGTTTTAGCCGGTTAATGTTAATGATGGATGACTGTATAAATAAAGCCTTTTGTTTTCCTTTTAAATATTATTTTAACACATTTTTAATGTAAATAAATGGTTGTTTTGTTCCAAGCTGTTTAGAATTTGTGTGCAACAGTATACTTTTTTCATAAAAAATATCTATAAAAAATAAAAATATTCACTGTGAAAGAATTTGAAATATAACATTAACTGCTTACTTATGTTCAAAGAATAATTTAATTAAAATTGCATTTTATCTTTCTAAATTGGGTTTTAAGACCCCAAAAAAAAAATAACAATATATTTAGAGACATAATAAATAAAGCTTTGTGTTTAAAAATAAAAATATATACTAACCTAATCATATATCTAATAAAGGTCATCATCAGTACCCGGCGTATTTCCAGTTATAGTCCAGGCTTCAAGTTAATAAAAGAGGCTTTACCTGGAAATAATTCAGGAACTTTACATTTTTGGTTTATTAGGTAGGGTTTAAGGCAGCAAATAAATAATTTTGCGACGTTGAACTAGATTTGGAACTCATTTTTTTAACTTATTTTTCACAAAAAACAGACTTTTTAAAATATCTCAAGATCGGTGCATCCTAGAACAAAAAACTTTCATATGAAAATAAAGAGGATCAAATCTCCAAAATATGTTGTGTCATATATTTTTTTGTAAGACTTATAGCTTATTCACGACACAGCCTTAAACGTTACACTGTAGGGTTTTAGATTTTTCCCTATGACTCGGTTAGGAAGGTTTTTTATGCTTAATACAATGGTGATTCAATCGAAAATCGGTTTACTCGAAATAATGGAGCACAAATGTGTGAATTATTAAAAAAAAAATAATTTTACGTAAATTATAAAGAAAGTGCCAGATAGATTTTTTTAATTTTCACCCAAAATGTTCTTAGGGGCATGCCTAACCGACGATAAAGAACAATTTTGGTTTTTCGAAAAAAACATTAAAAATCTAAAAACGTATAGTGTAATGTTTAAGAGATATTTTAAAAATCCTTTTTTTGTGAAAAACACGTTGAAAAATTGACAGTTACAAATCGAGTTCAACGTCGCAAAATTGTTAAACCTATTCAATAAACAGAAAATCAAAACTCCCTGAATTATTTTCAGGTAAAGCCTCTTTTATTAAAATTATTAATATTAATTATTAAAACATTTGTAGGTCGTCAAAACTAGTTTTGTATGAGCAAATGACTATTGACCTATTGCGTTCATTCTTTACTACTCCATTTTATAAAATACTATAAAAAAACTTAAAAAATCCATTTATGAGAAAAAATCTTTTAATGAAAGAACACGAAATATCATTATGTTACCACCTAGGTGCACCTGTATTGAAAAAAATACCAAAATACACTAGCACACGCAAAGCGGCCTCCTATAGATAATTTAAGGCGGTATCACTCTTTGGACCACCGATGTTGTGCCATTTTTAACAATACGTGATAACTTTTTATTGTATAGATAAATATATTAACAGGTACCACTCTGTTTTGTACCGAGCAAGTATCTAATAGGTATTGTGCATTCATTGTAAGTGTAAGTTAAAGCCAGATCAAAAGAAGCCGACCAATAGTGCGTAGAATAGTTGACTTTTTTAACCCAGATTCATATTAAAAAGGACTTTCCTAATAGTTTTGACGCTAATGCATGTGAACGTGAACGAATTCACACGTATAATATTACTTTAATTTTATTACTTCTGTATAGTCCCATTTGTGGAAAAACAACTGTCCTATTGTATATTTTTGAATAAATTTATAATATATTATTTTTTAAATTGAATTCTAGAAAATTCTGTACTTATACATAAAATAATATGGTAGGATTTGACTTCGATTGCATAACAAAAATTTGTTTCATGTTATTTTATAGATGATTCTCGATAAAATAACAATTTAGTTCAGTCTATTTTTATTTTCATACAAGAACCTTTTCCAAAATGGATTTTATACCTAAGATAGTTAAACAATCAAATAATTTAAGTATAGATAATTATTTAATTATATACAGTGCGGTCCAAAAGTCACCCCCCCTCTTAAATTTGAACGAGTTGAGATATCGACTTGAAATTTGGAGTACTTAAATAAGACAACCCATACTATCTTTTCACATATATTTGATATTTTTAGCTCCTAAAATGTGGGCAGGGGGCATGAGGGGGATTTTTTTAAACGAAGAGGCCGTGTGATACATAATTTTTAAGCTTATACAATTCTCTATTTAACCATATACTTTGTTATTAAAAAAAATTGGGGCTTTAAAATGGGGTTGAAAATGGGTATTTTCGTCAAAGTTTCTTAAAAAAAATCAAACAATTTTTGAAAAATTAATTATTTTATGTTGTAAGAAATAAATTATACTTTTAAACTAATTTTAACCAATATAAATAAAAATTTACAAGAAAAAACTCAAAAAGTCGCATTTTTTAGCAAAAAAAATTGAAAGATTAAAACCTAATTAAAAAAATTAAAAAATAAAATCGACACTCCCAAGCAACAAGGATGTAACTCAAGTTAGACCCATTTTGAGTTATACTCATAGGTAAACGCCTTGAAAAAAGATACACATCGTGGTACTACTCAGGTTTCTCCACAGTCCACTTTAAGCAAAAGTTTACTTAAAATCACTAAAGTAAGAAATTCTAAACTTGAATATTATCAGAAACAAACAGTAAATAAACAATAAATACTTAAACAGTTAAATAAAGAATTTTATAAGCTTTAAAATGATGTATCACATAACTTCCTTTTCCACTTCAATCATTTACCTACCCTTAAATAACAAAAAAAAATATTTTAGAAATTTAGCTGTCGTGAAAAATGACAATATATGAGTTACGGCTTTGTTGCTTGGGCGTATCGAAATTATATAGTATATAGGTATACAAGGTCATCAATAACTGGCATGCCAAAATTTAAGAGGTGATTTTGCATCCAAAAATATAAAAAAAGTTCCAATAAAGTTTGGTCCGGAAATGAGTCCTAAGAGAGCTACGCCCCTTTAAAACTGTAATAAAAATAAGGTTTTAATTAAAAACTCTGGTACCCTTTAAGCTAGAGCGACCAGCTTTTGCATGTATACTAGTATTAATAACGGCAATAAGTCTATGTTAATTTATTTTTTTGAATTTACCCAGAGGCGTGCCTATTTTATTAAGTTCAAAATTTATTTATTTTTTTAATGTAGGTCTTCTCTTGTCATACCCCACAAAGCTTACCGTGAGATTATTTTCCACCACACTTATGCTGGGTTAATGCGTAAACGTGAAATCGTGTCGTCACATCGCTCAATGATGTTATTCACTTGCCGCATGTTTTGTTTTTAAAATATTTCTTTATATAGTAAGAAAAAAGACATCATTGTGAAATTTTGCAGGTATGTTTATATATAAAGAATACAAAAATATTTTTTTTTTTTTAGATTTTTAAAGTGCCATTTTTTGAAAAAAGAAAACATAAAAAAGGGTGGTCGCCATGATTCTGGCCGTTTGGATTGACTAAAAAAAAGAAACGGGATATTATTCAGTACTGAAGTCGCTATAGCCCTATCTAGAAGAAACTTGTACCAAAAAATAACAAAATGGCGGACGTTTATTTTTTTTAATATAAATAAACATACCTACAAAATTTCACAATGAAATATTTTTTCTTTCTATATAAACAATGTTTAAAAAAAATATTTTTAAAATTTGAAGGTAAAAAGACCCCTTAATTTTATTCGGAAAATATATTAGTTTATTAAAATAATAATATGTATTTCTAGTGTCACTTGAACCATTTTTGCATATTTTCTTAATCCTTATCAATATGGTATAAGTGAAGGAATGTTTTTTCTGACAATTACTAGATAATGTAGGTTTACTTTACCTCACTGGCGCCAATTGCCTTTTTCAGTTAATTAATAATTGAAATTTGGCGAAGGCGTACTCCCTAGATATATTGGTTCGAAAGTCAATTAAAGCCGGTGGTTCCCTCTACTACTAGCCCACACAAGTCCTGGACTTGTGTGGGCTAGTAGTAGAGGCTTGATGCTTAATTAAGTAGAATACTACGAGGTTAAAAACAAACAAACTTATCTTTAAGGACATTTACAAGAAAATAATTTGACAAGTGACAGTTGAGTGGGTAAAACAAATAATTATCCACTCAATAAAGTAAAAGCCACGCGGGGGTTATTATTGAGTTTATCTATTTAAAATAAAGCTGGTAATTGTCTCATTATCTGTATGTATTGGATAAAAAATATTTATTGGTAAACACTGTTTTATCGGATTTTAAATAAATATATTTCAAATTAATCAATTTTTTTAATAATAAAATTTTATAAATAAACCTTTTGTTATTGTTTATCTTTTATCATGATTCTTTAAATAACAAACAAGACATTGTATCTAGAAAATTTCTAAAGAAACTACATAAACAATTTTCTATACCTATTGATATTTTGACAATAAGAATTTAGTAACACCAAAACAGGATTATATTTTAAATATATTTTTAACAAGAAAAAAGCAAACAAAATCAATTACTCCATCTTTAACCGTTGCTGGAAGGTTTATATGGTCAACTCAAGATTTTGCTGGCTAAAAAAAGAATCTCAAGCGCGTTAAACAGGATAATGTTAGTCAATTAGTTACGCATAAGCATGATTTAAAATTTTGATACATGAATGACGGGTCGATGTGTTTTTGTAAGTTTTAATAATAATATGTATACCTACCTCTTGAACCTCACAAGTAGATTTTGTTTGTTACGTTTTGTATTTTATACATTTCGTATATTTTTGTATACTTAGTTTTTTTAATCGTGTACAAGAATCAATCAAATTGAGTGGCACATATTCTTTCTCTGACAGTAGAATTTCCCATTAAATTTTACTTCGGAAGCAAATATATTTAACATACAGAGCGGTCCAAAAGTCACCCCCCTCCCTCTTAACTTTTGAACCAGTTGAGATATCGACTTCAAATTTGGAACTTTTAAATAAGACAACTTAAACTATCTTTTAGCATATATTTAATACTTTCAGCTCTTAAAATGTGGGCAGGGGGGCATGAGGGCACATTTTTTTAAATGGAAAGGGGGGTCGTGTAATACATCATTTTAAAGCTTATAAAATTCTTCATTTAACTCCATATTTTTAAATTACAAAAAAAATATATTGGGTTTCAAATGGGGTTGAAATGGGTATAATGTCAAGATTCAAATAATTTTTTAAAAATGCCAATTTCATCATAAAAAAATGTTAATTATACTTTTAAAATAATTTTAGTTGATATAAATAAAAATTTATAAAAAAAACTCAAAAAATCGAATGTTTTAGCACAAAAAATTGAAAAATCAAAACCTTAAAAACATTTTTAAAAAAATTAAAAATGTTAGTTTAAATAGAGAATTTTATAAGCTTAAAAATTATGTATCACACGACCCCCCTTTCCATTTAAAAAAATGTCCCCCCATGCCCCCCTGCCCACATTTTAAGAGCTGAAAATATCAAATATATGCTAAAAGATAGTTTAAGTTGTCTTATTTAAGTTCTAAATTTGAAGTCGATATCTCAACTCGTTCAAAAGTTAAAAGGGGGGGGTGACTTTTGGACCGCACTGTATATTACATGTACGACGTACATCGCTGTGACCTATCTTAACTAAACGAAAGGGCCCAACTATAACACAATAAAAATACACGGCCGGCTTGGATCAACTTTAAAACAAAAGTCCTTGCGCCGATGGGATTTTTTCTTAAATTTCTTCTACGAAGTCTCACTAGTATTTATTGTCAATATGAAAATAATCGGTAGAGGGACACAGAAAAAAAGGTTATCTTGGCAGAAGATAATAAATTATCCTGGATTTATATTATCTTAAATCGAGGTAATAATCTTCTTTTAAGATCATGTATCTTCGGTTTAAGATTATCTGTGACTTTGGTTTCCTTTAATTATTCTCTTGGTAGAAAAATCCTTGTGTCAAGGATTTTTTCCTTAAATGCATAACATTTAAAATGGTAACAGAGGATCAAGAGTTATTATCTTGACTCAAAGCCCCTGTTGTATTACGGTAAAGAGTTTTCCGGCTGGCTGACAGACAATTTGCTCAGTAATTCAAAATATGTGCGGAAGAGAAGTTAGGTTTGTTTTTTTTTTTGCCGTCAGTTGTCTTTAAAGGTGTATCATTGTTTTCATCTGCTTTAAAATGGACGAATTTGTATCTGTTACCCTCAAACGATGGGGATTTTAAAATTTACTTAAAAAATTCACGGGTAAGTAGCATTAAATAATTTATACCTAAAGCGCCATTTTGCAATGGCGTTGCAACAAGTTTTTCTTCAAAAACAAGTGCTTTTTCCTACGACCACCTATGAAACCAAATTTCACAAGATTAACAGAGTAAGAAAGTATCATAGTTCATAGGCGAAATTATATTATTCATGTGTGAGAAATTTTTTCAAAATATTTACCATTCTATTAACCAGACCTGTGGGGTTAATATGATCTTGAATCAAGAGAATCATAATCTTAAATCAAGATTATAATTCTCTTCATTCAAGATTATATTATCTTAAACCAAGACCTGGTGCAAGATAATATGATCTTGGATAAACATAATATGATCTTAAATCAAGATAATTACATACTTGGTTTAAGATAATATGATCTTAAATAAATGGTTTAAGTGGCTTTGATTTAAGGAAATGTCCTTAAGTCTAGGACCTCAAATGCCATGGCGACCTTGGTTTGGACTTTTTCAAGATCGTTTTGCTTTGATTCAAGATATCCTTTTTTTTGTGGATACGTGAGATATATCGAATTTCATTTTTTTTCTATATTTTTGAAGCGTATGTTTAATTTTTTTAGTTTAGTTTAGTTTAGTTTATTGTTTATACTCGTTCGGGGACTTTTTTCAAGTAGTTTATACCTTATTAGACATAGATATTGTGTTCTGTCGCTTAGAGCCACCTTGATTATCTGTGACTTTGGTTTCCTTTAATTATTCTCTTGGTAGAAAAATCCTTGTGTCAAGGATTTTTTCCTTAAATGCATAACATTTAAAATAGTAACAGAGGATCAAGAGTTATTATCTTGACTCAAAGCCCCTGTTGTATTACGGTAAAGAGTTTTCCGGCTGGCTGACAGACAATTTGCTCAGTAATTCAAAATATGTGCGGAAGAGAAGTTAGGTTTGTTTTTTTTTTTGCCGTCAGTTGTCTTTAAAGGTGTATCATTGTTTTCATCTGCTTTAAAATGGACGAATTTGTATCTGTTACCCTCAAACGATGGGGATTTTAAAATTTACTTAAAAAATTCACGGGTAAGTAGCATTAAATAATTTATACCTAAAGCGCCATTTTGCAATGGCGTTGCAACAAGTTTTTCTTCAAAAACAAGTGCTTTTTCCTACGACCACCTATGAAACCAAATTTCACAAGATTAACAGAGTAAGAAAGTATCATAGTTCATAGGCGAAATTATATTATTCATGTGTGAGAAATTTTTTCAAAATATTTACCATTCTATTAACCAGACCTGTGGGGTTAATATGATCTTGAATCAAGAGAATCATAATCTTAAATCAAGATTATAATTCTCTTCATTCAAGATTATATTATCTTAAACCAAGACCTGGTGCAAGATAATATGATCTTGGATAAACATAATATGATCTTAAATCAAGATAATTACATACTTGGTTTAAGATAATATGATCTTAAATAAATGGTTTAAGTGGCTTTGATTTAAGGAAATGTCCTTAAGTCTAGGACCTCAAATGCCATGGCGACCTTGGTTTGGACTTTTTCAAGATCGTTTTGCTTTGATTCAAGATATCCTTTTTTTTGTGGATACGTGAGATATATCGAATTTCATTTTTTTTCTATATTTTTGAAGCGTATGTTTAATTTTTTTAGTTTAGTTTAGTTTAGTTTATTGTTTATACTCGTTCGGGGACTTTTTTCAAGTAGTTTATACCTTATTAGACATAGATATTGTGTTCTGTCGCTTAGAGCCACCTTGTGGTAATTTTCTAACATAAAATTTGTAGATGTCTTCAAGCTAATTTTATATTATTTTAAAATTTTGAAATATATCAACAGGTTACAATGCATTGTCTGCCATTAATGGCAGACTTAATTAAAAAATGATTTTTGTCAATTTTGATTTTAAATAATTTAGAAACAAATGAAATTAAAAACAAAGATATTCTACGAAATTGCTTAAAAAAATAAACTCTTTCAATATCCGTAATAAAAATAAAACATACACTGAAAAAAATATAAAACAAATTAAATTCGATTTATCTCACGAATCCCTCTTTTTTCATGTATTGAAAATAAATACTCGTAAGACATTGTAGAAGATATTTATGAAAAAATCGGTTCAAGGACTTTTGTTTTAAAGTGAATAAACTTTAAAGATATATAATTCTTCGCACTTGAAAGTAGTTTTTTCCTGGTGAAGTTTTAGCTTAATTTAAATTGTACTGGAAAATTTAACACTTCTAATAAATATACTTTCTTTTTTTTTCGAATTTTTTAAAAGTTTTAGAGGGCTAGTATATATTTTTTTGTTTCTGGGGATTTTTTTTTAATTTGGTACAATTGAGTTTTTTTTTTCAATTTTTTATGTTTAGCACCTTATAACTTTGTTGTTTATCCGTGGATATTGTAATTTTTTTTGAAAAATAAAAAGTTGGTGGCGTTTTTTTCTATTTCTTTTACTTTCCCCAGGGAAAGTCTTGGGTTAGTAAAAAAAATCGAAAAATTTTTATTGCTTTTTTTACGTTTCTGGAAATTTTATATCCAAAAAATTTGATTTCCGTCAAAAAAAAAAACAAAAAAAAACTGTCTGTCGGTCTGTGGGTTTCTCTGTCGGTCTGTCTTTACTTTTTTCTAATTTTTTAAAAGTTATAGAGGGCTAGTATATATTTTTTTGTTTCTGGGGATTTTTTTTTAATTTAGTACAATTGAGTTTTTTTTTTCAATTTTTTATGTTTAGCACCTTATAACTTTGTTGTTTATCCGTGGATATTGTAATTTTCTCTGAAAAATAAAAAGTTGGTCTCATTTTTTTCTTTTTTTTTACTTTCCCCAAGAAGAGTCTTGCGTTAGTAAAAAAAATCAAAAACTTTAATTACTTTTTTTACGTTTCTGGACGTTTTATATCCAAAAAATATGATTTCCGTAAAAAAAAACTCAGTCTGTCAGTCTGTGAGTCTGTCTGTCGGTCTGTCTCTCCGGGAAATTTGTGACCACGATAACTCAAGAAAGCTTTGAGCTAAATACTTCAAATTTGGACCATATGTTGATTATCCAAAGTTCTAGGCTGGGATTATTTTGGGTAAAAAAGGGATTGGGGGTAAGGGGTTAAAATGAGGTAAAAACAAGTTCTTTCAAATCATTTTTTTTTAATTTATTTTTCGTTTTACGAAAAAAAAACAACTTGTTTTGAAAAAAAAATTTTTTCTGAAAAACTTTTTGGTTGGCAGCAGTATTTTTTTATATTAGCTGGCTACAACCCATTATTTTTTTAAGAAAGTCAAAATTATAAAAGCTATACACTTAAAACTATTGATTTTATTTGTGGTATCGAAAATAAAATAAAATGTTACTGGTATTAACTTCTTGTGCGGTAAAAGTATAAATACAGAAACAAGTTCACAATCGAATGACACTCTACCGTATCAAATTGGGGCAGGTCAAACTCGGCTTTGATAAAGGCTTTTGATACCTTATATTCCTTTTTATTCAAAAAAGATACCTACATGTGTAAATGTATGGGTGGTTAATGATAATTTATTGGTGGCTTAGCAAATACCAAAATCGCAAGTTTTATTACAAACTAATCAGTTTAAAACATTGGCGCATTTAGTAGAGGCTCGGGCTCCTTCATATATTAAAATGTTAAACAAGATTTACGTAATAGCAGGTGAACCACTTTCTTCAGCATTTTAGTGTGTACCCTCTGGCCTGTCTGGAAAATTTCTGGATTCTGGTTTAAAATCTAATGCCAAGAATGCAGAAGAGAAAATTATTATTTCATTTATTTTAAATACGATATATTTTACTTTATCCGCTTAAAATAATATTGTGAAATACAGTTTTTGTAATTTTAATATAGATTGTTGGCACCGATGTTGGCAATGCAAAAAAAGTAGTTAATTATAAATTTCTTTTCACAGATTTCGTTGAAATTTCGAAATATTTTTTGTCCTTTTTACCCATCATTCACAAATGTTATACTTTACACTATTTCGAGTACGTCAAAGCAATATACACTCTTGGGACACCAGGAGATTCCTTTCATTTATAAAGCGACTGAAGGCATGCAAGAAAAATGGGCCTCATTTTAAAAAATGATTATACAGGGTGATCAGTAACTGCTATGACAAAATTTAAGAGGTGATTCTACATCCTATAATGAAAAAAGTTTCTATAAAGGTTGGTCCGGAAATGAGCCCTAAGGGAGCTACGGCCCTTCGAAGATGACATATTGAATGGGGAACAAAAAAAAGCATCAATAAAATTTTAATGTATTCTTCACCAAAACACCTAAATTTAATATTAAAGGAGTAATAGCCTTTTTAAAAGTAATGTGTTTTTTAACACAAAATGTTACTTCCTCTTAACTGCATTTTTTTTGAAAACGGTTGCTTCTACAGTGTTACACTATGTAATATTTTTTATGTATTATGGATTCTTTTTTACAAAAAATCTAAAAAATTACACTTAAAAAAGTTTTGGGCAAAATGTGTTAAGCCTAATACATTTTCCGTCTAAGGACGCCTCTGGATAAATCCAAAAAAATAAATTAACATAAACTTATTGCCCTTATTAATAGTATACATGCAAAAGCTCGTCTCTCTAGCTTAAAGGGTACCAGAGTTATTAATTAAAAACTTTATTTTTAGCACAACTTTTAAGGGCTGTAGCTCCCTTAGGGCTCATTTGCGGACCAACCTTTATAGGAACTTTTTTTATATATATTTTGATACAGAATCACCTCTGAAATTTTAACATGACAGTTATTGATTACCCTGTATAACAAAACGATCAGCCAAGGGTGTCAGTTTTCATCCATAAACTAAGGATTACATAGAATAAAAAGTACACAACTAAACATTGGCAACGATCCGATCTACGTGTCGTGTAAAAATTACAGCACAAAACGTGTAAAAGAGTCCCAATTGGACCCCTAAAATCGTGAAATTAGGCAAAAATCGTAAAAAACGTTGAAAATGGGCTGTACTTTTGGTATCAGTAAAAAAATTAAAAGCCTTGAGTCTTATTTTTTTCCTTTTGAGTGTACAAAATTATGTGCCAAATTTCCAATCAGGTGCAGAAAATCCGCCAAAGTTGCCCCTAAATTTGACGAATTTCCTCCATAAATGTAAAAAGCGCTAAAAAGGCATTGAAAAAATATGTCAGTCTGGACTGAATTTTATTTAATACAAATTAATAGTATAAAATAATTTAAGAAAATCAAAATGAGCTAAGCGCCAAATAACAGCACACAAAAAGGCGTCTTATTTGGCTCTTAGCTCGTTTTGTTTTTGTCAAATTATTTTACATTATTAATGTGCATTAAATAAAATTAAGTTAAGTCTAGATTGATATATTTTTAAATTCTTTTTTAGCTTTTCTCACCCTAGTTTTACAAAAGACTTTTACATTATTGATCATTTATAATAATGAATGCACAAACAATCAAAGTAAAATGTTTGTTTTTTTTTAATAAATGGTTTGAAAGCTGTTTTAAATACAAAATTTGGTTTGGGTGATTTTCACTGAGAATTCGTTACTAAACGTTTTTACCTATTTGGAACCCCAGGCAACATTTGTTATTAATAACAAGTTGTTACAGTAAAACATAACAGGACAACGATATTTTTTACTGTATCAACTTGTAATTAATAACAAATGTTGCCTGGGATTCCAAATAGGCAAAAACATTCAGTATTTACTACTGAAACGAATTCTCAGTGTGGAGGGACGTAAGAAAGCTGCAGGATTGAAGGAAGATGGGGAAGAAGATGGTGTTGAAATTCATGTATTGAAAATTGTAACTTTTTTTGCATCTTCTAGCATTTTTTTTCCTTGAGATTATCTATAAGTTTTTGTAATAACGTCAGTCGAATATCATGTAAAATAGGTGATAGGTTCGAAAAAGACTTTAAACAATAAACTAAACTAAACTAAACCAAACTAAACTAAACTGATTCATAATTTTTTGAGTTACATACCCATTAATGAATGCAGTCAGTGTAAAAAGGAGGAGGTTGTCAATTCGACGTGTGACTTTTTATTTTTTTTATGTTTGTTCCGGCATAACTTTGGAACAAATGAACGAAATTTGATGACACTTTTTGCATCTTAAAGAGAGCATTCATGAGGTGGTCCCGTTTCAATTTGACGCTCGGATAATGCCGGGTAAGCCGGATAATCTAATCATTTTAACGCAATTTCACTTAAAATCAGCTTAATTTGGTTCTAATACCACCCTATGAAAAATTACCAATAGAAATCAAATACAAACCAATAGAAATTTGTATTGGTTTTTATTGGTCTCTATTGGTTTTATTGGTCTTTATTGGTATTAAAATTAAACTCTATTGGTTTATATTGGTCTGTGTTGGAAAAAATTTTTACTGGTTATTACCAATACAAAACGTATTGGTCTGTATTGGTTCTTTTCCAAAATATATGTTATTTTATTGGTATGTATTGGTTTAAATTGGATATTATATTTATTGGTAAATACCAATACAAAACTTATTGGTCCGTATTGGTTTATTTAAATATTTTTTTTAATATATATTGGTATCTAATGGTTTATATTGGACTTTATATTTATTGGTAAGTACCAATACAAAAACCTTATTTTTGTATTGGTTTGTATTGGTTTATATTTGACCAAATATCGATATTATATTTATTGGTAAATTCCAATACAAAAACTTATTGGTCTGTATTGGTCTTTTTTAAATATTTTTTTTTATATTGGTATCTAATGGTTTATATTGGATATTATATTTATTGGTAAATACCAGTACAAAAACCTTCTTTTTTGTATTGGTTTATATTTGACGAAATATCGATATTATATTTATTGGTAAATACCAATACAAAAACTTATTGGTCTGTATTGGTCTTTTTCAAATATTTTTTTATATTGGTATCTAATGGTTTATATTGGATATTATATTTATTGGTAAATACCAGTACAAAAACCTTCTTTTTTGTATTGGTTCATATTTGTCGAAATATCTATATTATATTTATTGGCACATACCAATACAAACACTTATTGGTCTGTACAGACCAATACGTATTGGTCTTTTTCAAATATTTTTTTTTATATTATAATATTAATACCAATTGGTATCTAATGGTTTGTATTGGATATTATATTTATTGGTAAATACCAATAAAAAAAACTTTTTTTTTTCTATTGGTTTGTATTGTTTTATATTTGATATTATATTTATTGGTAAGTACCAATAAAAAAAAATATTTTTTCTATTGGTTTATATTTTATATTATATTTATTGGCAAATACCAATATAAAAACTTTTAATATTATTTATGTTTGAAACTGCCCCTTGTCTGGGTTGAATCTGCCTCGCTCTGGGGCTGATTCAGCCATTTTGCAGCCTGTGATTTAAACAGCAAAAAAAAATATTAAATATTTATTTTATAAAATTTTTAACTACAGCTATTTATAGACAAAGGTTTGAAGTTTACGACAATGGAAAAATTATTTTGAAATATTTATATTTTACAAAGATATAAATTTTTTGGCAAAAAGCTTTTTGGCTTTGGCACTAGTCGTTGAACCTTCCCCTACAGTTTTTTATTGCAATAAGATACATTTTATGCCTCTCTATTGGTCTGTATTGGTCTCTATCGGTTATTTTATTGGAAAGCCCATTATAAACCAATAGAAAACGACTTACACAAGATTGTATTGGTAATTTCCAATAATACGTTTTTCGAGTCTCTATTGGTTTTTTTTCGGTTTGTATTCGGTTATTGTACTGGTCTATATTGGAGTTTACCAATAGAAACCGACTTACGTAAGTCGTTTTCTATTGGTCTGTATTGGTATATACCAGTTCAATAACCGAGTACAAACCTCAAAAAAACCAATAGAAAATTTCTTCTGTTCTCTATTGGTCATTTTTCATAGGGCAACCAAATTTTTAGAGAAATATCGGATAACTCGGATAAGCCGGTCACTCAAATATTATGGCAGACTAAAAATCTTTTGAATGCCTCTAAACTTAATTCTCTGGACCCGTAATATTAAAATACCAAGAGAAAATGATTAAATTTTTAAGGCGTTATTTGATTGTTAACGCTTAAAGTTTAACAAAGATTACCTTTAGTGTTTCGTTTAAAATAAGGTTGGTTGGACTTTTGGGCGCTGATATAAAAATATTACTTTAATTTTTTAGAAATTTATCTTTAAGATAATGATGTCACAACCCACTAACAGTGTGTTGTGACGTCAGCAGCTTCCCGAGATGGAAGGACAACTATAATTTAGCTTATATGACGTTGCAAATCTACAAGTTCTGTCTCTAAAAAGTAAAAAATAAAAACTTTTCCTTACAAAAATTAACCGACTTCTATGTCTCTTAAAATAGAAAAAATTAAAAATATTAAAGTCGGTGCCAATTTCACAGCAAACAATAATAAAATAATAAAAAAATAATTGTTAGTAATCAATTTAGGGAATGATGAAATTGGCACCGACTTAAGTATTTTTTATTTTTTACTTTTTAGAGACATAGAAGTCGGAAGTCATTTTTTTTAGAAAAAGTTTTTATTTTTATTAAAATAATGATAATTTTTTTTTATTAATTTTAAAGATTTTTATGCACATCTATATCTTATTTTATATAAAATATTGACGTCTTTCATAAATTGAACTTGCTTCTAAATCATATTTAATAATGACATTCTGTTTTATCATAAACCTTTTACGTATTCATAAAATTTAATATCGTTTCTTTTATTACTTGTATCTTCCTGAGCTTAATCAAAACAAATGAATATTTTTTATTTTATTGTCAAAATATTTTTGGCTTAAAAAAAATAGCTACTGCAAATATAAACAATGCTTTTCTTATAAAGTTAGATTTTTTTTTAAATTAGCTACTCTTTACAGCATGCAAGCATTAGAAAATCCAAGATTTTTTTATTTAAAATGTTTTTTTTTGCGATTTTAATTAAAAAAATCTTGGATACAAAAAATGTGTTTCATGAATTAATAACTAATTTTGAAAATGTTCTGCGGTCCATCCGTCCGATGTCACGTTTTTTTGTTGCCATGATAATCCAAGAACGATTCGATCGACTTGAAATTGTCAAGAAAAATTCTTATTAATAGGAAAGATGCCTATTAATATATTGTTCTTGTAAATAATTTTCATAAAAACAAACAAGTTACCAACTAAACTAAAAAAAAAGCTGAATGAAAAGTCGAAATGCTGCAACCAAAAACTTGGTAAGGAGAACAAGAAAAATTGAGGAGTTGAACTGCAAAACTTGACATATATCCCATTGATTTGACATATCCCATTGATTTGACATGTATGATAATTATAAGTGGACAAATCCGCATATGTTCCTCTAAAAATATCAAAAGAGTCCGTAGCAAAAATTTAGTGGGGTGGGGGGAGAGAAGGTCGAAAATTAAAACTTTTTTTTTATTTTTTTTAATTTTTTCTAATTTTTTCTAATTTCAACTTTTATACCCTCGACGAAAAAGTTGATGACTAAAAAAACTTTTCCACTACTGCTAACATTACAACTTTTTTTCTGATTTCTTAATTTTAAAACTTAACAGATCATCTTTATTTATAATGAAAAACTAATATATCCTTAATGTCAAATGGAAACTTGACAAAATCAATACAAAATATTTTAAAAAAACAAGGTATAATAATTCAAAATTTATATTCTACCAGTACTATTTCATATACTCGTTCCATATTATGTAAAAAATAAAAATTGGACAGAAATTTTTAATTTTAAACAAAATTATAAAAATATTAATTTATTATTCCATCAATCTATTTTACAATCATCGTAAAGAGCGATATTGGTAGACTGACAGTTTCGGGCTGCTGGCCCTCTTTAGTACCAAGAGTCAACTCTGCACGCTGATTAGGATAACGTTTTTAGACTTAATTCGCAATAGGAATATAGTCATTAGATTGATGTAGACTTGTGCGCCATCTATTGCTAGATGTAGATAACTACTCATACCCCTCCTAGTCTGGAGACTTTGAATGGTAGCAAATTGAAGACGTGTGAAAGTCTCAAGCACATAGTACCACTAACGTGTGGTTAGACGTCAGTCAACCAATATCACTCTGTACAATGATTGGAAAATAGATTGATGGAATAATAAATAAAAATTGTGTTTCCAATAGTAACAGACTCAAGGTTTTTCTCAATTTACTCAAAATTATATTTCTTGGATATGTCAAGTTTTGCAGATCAAGTCGTCAATTGTGCTTACCAGGTGCTTAAAATCCAAGTTTGGTTTCTGGCAACCAAAACAAGTTGTGGTGCTGCTCTAACCAAATTTCTGTTTGTACGGTTCACCTGGTCGATTTTAAATAAAAATTTCGTGGACCCCTACACGTTTTGGACTAAAACATACCTGATGACATAAAAAATCAATTTCCATTTGAAAGAAAATCCTAAAAGATACACTTTTTTAGAAAGATAAAAAAACGTTTTTTTGAGTAATAGGGTATGTCAAAAAAATCCGATTTCCGAAATCGAAAACGCTCTCGTGGTCAAAAGTTGCTTCTTAGTAAAAAACTGTGGCCACTCAAAAATGAGCCAAATCGATTAATGTTTAGAGCTCGAAGCACTCAAACTTTGAAAAATATCGGTACCTGTTTTTCGGATAAAAAGTGATTGTATATAAAATTAAGGAAATTTTCCAGTGTTTCTTTGGTAATATTTAGAAACAATACTAATTGTGAAAAAACTAAAAAAAGTATATTTCCCCTTCCCTTAAGTTAGAACAAAAAACAATCAACCAATTATTTGAAGATTTGAAGATTTAGCGAAAATTTATTGAAAATGGGCATATTTAAAAGGACATTACTTCCTTAGGAATGATTTTTTGACCAAGGTGCATATAAACTTTTTGTTTTTAATGTTAAATAACCACTCATTACTAAAATATTTGTTTTTTGCTTTATATTTTTTAATTTTTTTATTTTTGGTAATTCATGCGTAAAAATTTACTTTTAAATGGATTTATCTTTAAAACGGTTAAACCTGCGATGTTAAACCACAGAAACGTTTTTGTGTATTTTTACATAAAAAAGTAGTATTCCAACCAAAAAATCAAAAAAAGGTAAAATTACACGGTATTTTTACATAAAAAAGTAGTATTCCAACCAAAAAATCAAAAAAAACAAAAGTACACCGAAAAAAGTTTTAGAAAAACAGAAAATCCACCCGGTTTCTAATCGAAATTATTTTTTTTACTCAACTTGAGGAAAAAAATTATGTTTTCTGTATAGTCATGTAGCTTAAAATGTATATATGCTTATATACTAATATATAATTTTGCAGATTTTTTATTTAAAACTATTTTTTATGCACATTTAAAAACTTGCAAAAATTAAATTTTCGCGAAATCTTCAAATAATTGGCGATTTTTTCATGTTCTAACTTAAGGGGAGGGGGGATATAATTGTTTTAGTTCTTAAATTTAGTATTATTTCTAAATATTACCAAAGAAACCCTCCAAAATTTCCTCAATTTTTATTGGTATCAGTTTTTATCCAAAAAACAGGTACCGTTTTTTTTTTAAGTTTGAGTGCTTTGAGCTACCTCTAAACATTTATCGATTTGGCTCATTTTTAAATGGCCACTGTTTTTTACTAGGTAGAAACTTTTAACCCAGAGAGCGTTTTTGATTTTGAAATTCGCGATATTTTGACACACCTTATTACTCAAAAAAACGTTTTTTTATCTGTCTAAAAAAGTGTATCTTTTACTATTTTCTTTCAAATGGAAATTGCTTTCTTATGTCATCAGGTATGTTTTAGTCCAAAAAATGTAGGGGTCCACAAAATTTTTATTTAAAATCGCCCAGGTGAACCGTGCCAGATCGCGTTTTTCAGTACACTTAAGTAATTATTGCTTATTTTACTCACATTTGAGTTTGGACTAGGCAGACTCCTTATTTTGTAATAACATCAAATATAAAAGTGCCTTATTCTTTTGTTTTTAAAAATAATGCTCGCATAGACTTGATGTTTGTGTATATTTTAAAACAAGCATTTCTTTATTTAAAAATAGATAAATTATGAAAATAAAAGTATCAAAATATAGAAAATTTGGTGCATGCAAAAAAAAATTAAATTTGTAAACTAGTGTTATAAAATATCCATCTTGCTTAATATTATTAACGGTACTTTACTTTATCGGTGAATCAACAAGTGAAAATTTGGTTCAGTGCCAAACTATGAAATGAATTATTATTTTCAAAACTTTCTGAAAACGAGTTATGTAGAAAACCAAGAAAAAGAATCAACAAACATAAAATTTCATATCGTGATAAAAATACCAATTTCATTTCTATAATACCTCGTAAATATCCAGAAAACATCTTTAAGAAATATATTGTTAGCTTAACCCTTAGACAAAAAAAAAACAAACGAAAATTGAATCGGTCAGTGGAAAAACAGTACTAGTTCAAAATTTATGTTTTGACATAAACGCATAAAACCTTTTATTTAAATATTGATTATACAGTGTTTGAATGCATAAGTAAGTTGTAGTGTTTAACAATTTGTTGGGAAAAACAATTTATTAATTAATTATAGAGAAAATTAAACCGTGGACATGTACTGTTTTTCCACTGATTTTTTTTTTTCGTTTTTTTTTAAATAAATTTGTTTTAGTTTAATTTATACGATAGAAAATAATAACAAGCTTTGCAAATAACACGTTTTATTACATACCCGTACATACAGTGCTGTCCAAAAGTCCAAAAGTCACCTCCCTCTTAACTTTTGAACAAGTTGAGAAATCAACTTCAAATTTGGAACATTTTAATAAGACAACTTAATCTATCTTTTCGCATATATTTAATATTTTCAACTTTTAAAATGTGGACAAAATTTTCAAAATTTTGGAAAGCCTTGTATTTGCGCAAATATTTTCATTTTTTTTTAGTATATTTGGGCTTTATGGCGTTTTATGTAGATATAAATCAATTTCGAGCGAAAATAAAAATTGTCAGTCGATCGGTAGATCGGTCTCTCAGGGAAATTTTGCGTGCATAACTTAAGAACGCTTTAAGCTAGAGACTTGAAATTTGGCATGCAGGTATGCAAATATAAAAAACACAATTAAATCGAAAAATTATTATTAGTTTAGTTTCGGGAGGGTAAGGGATATTGGGGTTTTTGAGGTTGCTGAAAGTGAATCTGATAATAAAAAAAATCTAAATCCACCCCAAAGGGGCGGGGAGTATTTTTCGTGAAAATTGGTATATTGGGGTTTTTGAGGTTTCTGAAAGTGCATTTGATAATAAAAAAAAATCTTACTCCACTCCCTAAGGGGCAGGGGGTAGTTTTCTTGAAAATTTATATATTGGACTTTTTAAGGTCGTTAAAACTGAATCTTGCAATAAACTTTTTCTAATTTCACCCCCTGAGGGGTGGGGGTAGTTTTTGTGAAAATTGGTATATTGGGGTTTTTAAGGTTGTTGAAAGAGAATCTGATAATAAAAAAATTCTAACTCCAGCCCCTACGGGGCGGGGGTAGTTTTCGTGAAAATTGGTATAGTTTTAAGGTTGATAAAACTGAATCTGACAATAAAAAATCCATTTTAGGCGCGGAGGTGAAAAATTGGAAAGCTCTTTTACTGGGCGGTGTATTTTAATGGAAAGGGGGTCGTGTGCTATTTTAAAGCTTATAAAATTATTATTATTATTATCTATATAATATGTTAAATATTATTTAACTATATACTTTTTATTTTTGTGTTTAATTTAAGAACTAGTACTGTTTTTCAAGTGACTGCTGTTCTTAAGCAGAATGAATAAAGCTACAAATTTTGCGAATATTGGCTATCTTATGTCAAAAGGGCTATTTTTGGATCAGTACTGTTTTTCCACTGACCGATTCAATTGTACTCTAGATTCTAGACTCTAGAATTGTTACATGATAGGGGCTCTCCATAAATAATGTCACTTAAATTTTTGATATTTTTGCCTACACACACCTTTTAATTAGAAGTTTTGCATGCCTGCTCTTTTAAGATATAACATTTAAAAACCATTACTAATCATACACTTTATTTATTTATTTATTTTCGTTTATTTATTTATTTAAAAACATGTCCAGCAATTATTGTAGGAGATTTATTGCCAGCAATTGTTATAGTAAATTTAAAGCTTAATTGTATTTTTAAATAGCGATTGTAAAAATACCTTAATTTTTAAAGTAAATTTAAAAAGTTTGACTGTACACTTCAAATTTGTCCGTCAATCTTACAGTAGTTTTAACTGTATTAACTAAAGCAAATTTACAATATCAGAATGTGAATTTACAATATTTATTAGATTAACCTCAATATTACTGGGTTTAGTAAAATCTCAGCTCGTTTCCTTTCGGTACAATAATTTTGCATTAAAATTCATGCATGTGGTCCAAAAAGCCGGAACTTTTTCCCAAAAATTACAAGAGCCCGTAATACTGCTTGAAATACACATTAAATTCGATGCTCAAATTACTGTGAAATCACAGGTAAAAATTCACATTTTTACAGATAACTGTGAATTTACAGTACTGATTTAAATTTACCACTTTCTTTGCTGGAAACATATGACCTACTTTATTTGCTGTAAAATTACCATATTTGCATTTACAGTGTATTACCGTCGTGTTTTTACAGCTTTTTTTACAGCTGTTTTTTTAATGTTAGTGTAAATTCGACATATTGTTACAAGCACTTCCTGTATTTTTCAAGGGATATTACAACCTAACCTGTGGTTTAACTTAAAATTTACAAATAACATGAAAAATTAACTGCTTTTAAATACGTTTTTCAATTAAAATAATGATTTCAAATTTATCAAACTTTTCCAAATATTTTTATACTGTTCATATCGGGTAAACGCTAGAAGAGTAAAAAATGGTAACTTCGAATTTTCCCAAATCGTAAAAAACGCTCTAGACCAAATAATAAAAAGTTCTTAGATGCGTTTCATAAAAAAATAACTAACTTTGAAAATGTCCGATGTTTTGTAAACACTATAACTCAAGAACGAATTATCCTTACAGGAACAGGGGGGATGAGCTGAAGTGGCGCCTCTTCTGACTCAGGAGTCCTGACAAAAAAGTGACGTCTTTACAGTAACTAAGTTAGCCCCGCAGCCTGAAATTTTGATTAATTTTATAATAATTTTTTAATCAAAGTAAAAAAATATATAAGTAAAAGCCCAGTGCAGCAGGTAATTTTTTTTAATTAATAGTCCGTTTTAATTTTGAAACAGTTTTACAATTTGAACTTTTACATAAATGAAAGGTAGCCCGAAATTTTACGAATTCTACTCTTAATTTAAGAAAAAAAACTTAGAAATCCTTAGCAGGCGATTTTTATTTACAGATTTGATGGTCTATTTTAATTTTAAAACAGGGCTTTAATTTAAAAAAAAAATTAAAAAAGCTCAAGCGCTGCGGGTGAAAATGTTTAGGAATATAAAAATTTTTGGTCAGTTTTATATTTAAAAATGTAAAAAAGCGTAAGAAACTAGCCCCGCAGGCATTTTTTTTATAAATTTGATGGTCTATTTTAATTTTAAATCGGGTTTATATTTCAAAAATCAGCAAAATTCAAAAAAGCTTCAGCCCTCACGGGGCTGAACTTTTCTCCCTTTTTGAAATATTTTTTAAATTTCTCGCTTTAAATTCTTATTTCGCATTTTATGTATGTGAGGGAGTTTTAACAATAAGTTTTATTTTAGCGACCTTACCAATCTTCTTGAAAATCTAAAGAATACAAAATTTAAAACTGGCCAACATTCACTGTGGGTGGATTAAGACTTTTTTATTATCAGATTCAGTGACTTAAAAAAACAATAAATTTTTGTGAACATTTTAAAATCATTTATTAATTAATTACCAACCCTTTGAGTGTAGTCACAATATTTATTATCAGTTGGAAAAATTTTATTGTCGGATTCTTATTCAGCGAGCCCAAAAATCTATACTACAGCAATCGATACCGATACCGACATCGATACCATAATCTATACGCAGTACTCTGTAACGGGAATATAAAAACACTAGAGACTTAATAACCTCAATGATATATTATCATATAAAATACTAAATGAATCATATATTTGTCCTGTATACTTATTATAATTATAAGAAACGGATGTAGAATTTAATAGGATTTGATATTAACCGGGGTTCCAGATCAGTTGCTTCTTATTTAATAAACACCTGCAAATTTGAAAAGGTGTAGCATAATTTTCTGTACGCATCTAGAAAAAGAAAATATTTATTTATTACATAAACATACCGTGTGTTACAACAACAAACATGTTATAAAGCAGATTAGTTTATACTTTATAAAATATAGAAGATACTTATTTAAACAGGGTAAAAAGACACGTGGTTGGGGCATACATGTATTTTAAAAGTTAGTAAATTTAAAGAAAATTTTTATTACTTTTATGTTAATGTTGTTATTTTGTGCAGGTTTTTAAATAAATTTATCAATCTTTTGAATTCTTTTTCAACAAATGAAACTTATGTCAAGTTGTCAAGTAAAATAACTTAGTAAGCATGTAAATTAAAGTGTTCTACATCCTTGACTTATTAATAAAGAACGATATCAGATATATCTGGAATCGTTCGTTGGTAAAAAAACGATGGCACTTTGCCTATTTTCGTTTGGACTTTTTCTTTGCAACAGAATAGATAATACATCTAGTATAGATTAACTACGGACCCTTTATATATTTCGGCAAATCCTTTGTCTTCAATTTGACAAGACTTTTAATTTTCGAAGTAGCTGTACATTGTACCATCAATATATTTAGAATATAACCCCTGTCAACTTTAATAAAATGCCAATGACATCGAAACAAGTGTTTATGGGGTCCGATTACAACCAGTTGGTCCGTGTTGTAAATATTTGACCAGAAAAGAAGAGATATCAGGTAGACGAGAGAAAAGTGGTCGCTGGAATGTCGTGGGCTATAAAAATAATTATTTTTTATCTTTTTTTTATATTCAGTTTCGTGGTTTATTAGTTTAGGTATGCGTTGAACAAGAAAGATATAGAAATTAAAATACTGCTGCCAACAACTAATACTTTCCCCTATAGGCCTAGATTCATTAAAATCAAAAACAAAAAAATAAAAAAAAATAAAAAAAATCAGTTTTCAAAAAAAAAATTCAAAAAAAGTTTTTTTTTCGTAAAACGAAAAATAAATTGAAAAAAATATGTTTTTGAAAAAAATTGTTTTCACCCCATTTTACGGCCTTACCCCCAACCCGATTTTTACGAAAAATAATCCCAGCCTAGAACTTTAGATAATCAACATCTGGTCCAAATTTGAAGTCTTTAGCCCGAAGCGTTATTGAGTTATCGTGGTCACCAATTTCCCGGATACACAGACCGACCGACAGACAGAATTTTTTTGACTAAAATCAAGACTCCTTGGGGAAAGTAAAAATAGTGAACAGTGTTCATGAAGGTGTAACACTGCAAATGGGCGCGTCTATAAAGTATGTGACGCTTTTTTGCAATTTTAACCACCCCCTTGACCTTGTCATAAAGTATCACACGGGTACCGACCCCCAACTCTCCCCCCTATGTCACGTCATGACATACCATTATATTATGTTCTTTAATAAAACTTTGCTTAAAGAAGTATATAATAGTAATTATATTTCTACATAAACTATTAAATAACAGAATAAATGCAGCGAACTCTTACATATGCTTAGATTAATGTCCCAAAAAACACGTCCAGAAACTTTACATTCTTTTACTTAAAAAAAAAATAGAACTGATATTAGCAAATATGCAACAGTTAATATAATGTGTAAAAACTATAATGATATTCATCGCAGACTGGACATTTTTAACTGTAGCATTAGTTCAATTAAAAGCTTTTTTAACGAACTGCTGTAAATCATGCATAAATGTAAATATGTAAATACTGTATATATCAATATTTTTAGTTATTATCTTATTAAGTTCTTTTTTTATTTCTATTTTGAGCTATGTACTTGGGTAAATCCTGTAAAGTTTATAGACAAATAAATAAATTATTTTCACTATGTGTTTTATATTTCATAACACACTGAGGGCTTGTTACCGTAGTAAATACTAAACGCTTTTCTTTATATGAAACCGCACGAAAGTTTAGTTAACATTTACTGGTTGTTACAGTAATACGTAACGTTGTTATAGTTCTAGTAATTGTAAGAACCAGTGAATGTTAACTAAACTTTCGTGGGGTTACATATAAGCAAAACGTTTAGTATTTACTACGATATCAAGCTTTCAAAGCATTTATAAGTTTCATAAAATATATTAAAAAAAAATCTTATTAAATATAAACAATTTAAAATCAACACATTTATACACCGCCATTCAAACATTGGATATTTTACAGTGTAGTATCAATTGATAATTAATTCTTATTTTATAGGTGATACTTTGAGCCCAGAATCATAATAAATCTATAATAGGTCTTTTGCACGTGGGTTTAATGAATTATTTTTACATTTTGTCAACATAGTATCTAAAAAAAGTTACATAATTTCAAATAATTGTAGGACGCTGCTTGTAGCATCTCAGCGTTAACAAACAATTTGAGTTTCAAGTCAACTAACCTAAAAAATTTTGCTTTGGCATAGCATTGGGTTAAAGAAAGGTGGCTGATTTCAAAATAATTATTTAATAAGCCAGTGAAAACTTTTATATTTTAAACGGCTGAATGCAGGCTAACCAAACCGAAACAAAATTTTCAGCTTTTCTTTGTACCACCATACCATTTAATTTTATTTTCTACCACTTTTTCTTTATATCTTATTTTTTCCATGCTTTTACAGATTGCTCCTCTGTATCTGTTTTAGTATAAAAAGTAATCAAGAATTTAAATCAGTTTCTGAAGAAAAAACCGATACAGGTAGTAGGTTATTAGCCTCTAATATTAATGTACTATTAATTGCTCTATTCATAAAATATTTTTTATTCATATTAAAATCTGTTTTGATTTATGTAGATCCGTGAGAATAGTGATAAATTTTTTTATTAATTTCTAAAGGTCCCTTAAATCTTTTGAATGACTTTATAATTTATAATGTCCCTTTATGATATCACAAAATATGTCCATAAGTATTAACCGATAACAATCAAAATTTGTACTTTTTTCTATAGATATTTGTCAATTCGTTGTTCTCATTATGGACCCTTCTACAATTTGAAATATGATCCTGGACTTAAATTTTCCAGATTTTTTGATTCATAATAAATAATTTTTATAAATGACCATATAATGATCAAGCAAAATGTATAGGTATTGACTAGGGTATTGACAATGCACATATTTTTGTTTCGTTTTTATTGTAATCATTTATAATTAATCAAAAGATTCACTTACTTTATTTGTAATTATACATATAGTTCATTATTTTTCAATTAAGATTTTATTTACTGATTATTTAAGTTAATAATAATAATAAATTAATTATATCAATACCTAAGTATAACGGAAAACATTTTTATATATGTATATTAGGGTGTGTCAAAAAATTCAGAATTTCGAAATCGAAAACGCTCTCTAGCTCAAAAGTTGCTCCTTGGTGAAAAACGGTGGCCTCTCAAAAATGAGCCAAATCGATTAATGTTTAGAGGTAGCCAAATCGATTAATGTTTAGAGGTAGCCAAAGCACTCAAACTTTAAAAAAAATCGGTCTTGATTTTCAGTTCGCCAATTATTTTAAGATTTCGCTAAAATTTAATTTTTGCAAGTTTTAAAAAGTGCATAAAAAATAGATTTAAACAAAAAACCTGCAAACTTGTATGTTAGTATACAAGAATATATACATGTTAAGCTACCTGAAAAACATTATTTGTTTCCTCAAGTCGGGTAAAAAAAATTATATTTCAATTCGAAACCGGGTTAATTTTTTCTTTTTTAAAATATAATTCTTCTAGTAAAAATACACAAAAAAGTATCGGTGGCAGGAATAACCCTTTCCAAGGTAAATGTAATTTTTATGCATCAAGAAACAAAAATAATAAATAAAAAAATTATAAAGCCAGAAACAAAGATTTTGGTAACATTAAAACACTAGAAAAAAAAAATTATATGCACCTTGGTCAAAAAATCATTCCTAAGGAAGTTATGTTCTTTTAAATAAGCCCTATTTTTAAAGGCATGTTGTATTTTTAGAATGGTGTAGCTTCCTTAGAAATGATTTTTTGACCCAGATGCATATATTTTTTTCTCATTAATAAAATCTTTTTTTGGCTTTAAAATTTTTTTAATTTTCTATTGTTGGTTCTTGATGCGTAAAAATTTACTTTAAATGCATTTATCTTCAAAGCGGTTAATCCTGCGATGTTACACCAAAAATACTTTTTGTGTATTTTTACATAAAAAAGTATATTCCAATAAGAAAAATACAAAAAAAATAAACCAAAAAAAGTTTTAGGCAAAAAAACAGAAAATCCATCCGGTTTCGAATTGAAAAATACAAAAAAAATAAACCAAAAAAAGTTTTAGGCAAAAAAACAGAAAATCCATCCGGTTTCGAATTGAAATTTTTTTTTTACCCGACTTTCGGAAACATGTAATGCTGGTTTTTTGTTTAAAACTATTTTTTAAGCACTTTTTAAAACTTGCAAAAATGAAATTTTCTGGAAATCTTCAAATAATGGGCAATTTTTTTTATGTTCTAACTTAAGGGGATGGGGGATATATAATTTTTAGTTTCTCCCAACTAGTATTGTTTCTAAATATTACCAAAGAAACCCTCAAAAATTTTCTCAATTTTGGAATGGAATCAGTTTTTATCCGAAAAACAATTACCGACTTTTTTAAAAGTTTGAGTGATTTGAGCCACCTCTAAACATTAATCGATTTGGCTCATTTTTCAGTGGCCACTGTTCGGGATTTTTTGACACACCCTAATGTAAATTCTAAGGTAAAAGGTATTGGTAGCAATTAAAATTTGAAAAATGTTAGGATTAACCAGCCGTCTCGAATAAGCGAGAATACTTTCTCATAAAAAAAAAGTTATGCACAGAAACAATTTCTAATATTTTGGAGGAGGGGAGAGGAAAGGGGGATTTTTTCTACCTTCTAGGTGGTTTTTAAATATTTCTTCTATTGTGAATACTAAAAAATTTCCAGATAGGGAGCGTTCAAGTATTACGTAACGCGCCAGGGGGGGGTGGGGGGGTTTCGAAAACGTTACGCCGCGTTACAGAGGGGGGGTGGGTGTCAGTAAAAATGTTACGTAACACTTAAAAAATTATAAACTTAAAAAATGTTTATTGGATCACGTTTTTAACAATGATCTAGGCTTAAAGAGACGGATTCCTTGCAAATTTTATTGCAGACGGCGTGGTTAACTGTTAACTAAATCCTATAAACAAAAACAATTAGAGATGGAAAATCATAGCCAATAACCGGTTTTCGGTTAACCGGTTTCAGAAATTACATCAGACCGGTTTTGGGTTAAAACACGGAAGCAATAACCGGTTGAAAACCGGTTTAAACCATAAAGCAAAATTTCCTTTCATTTATTTTTACTTTTTGTAAAATGTTACGTAACAAATAGGGGGGGGTGGGGGGTTTCGAAAATGTTACGCCGCGTTACATGGGGGGGTGGGGGTCAAAAATGGCCAAATTTTGCATTACGTAATACTTGAACGCACCCATATCCAAATATCCAGAAACATTTTTTTTAATTTTGAAGAAATTAATCATTGTTTTTTGTAATTTGATTTTACCTTTTAGGTGGTTTTAAATTTTTCTTCCATTAAGAATAATAAAAAAGCTATGCCCAATCTTCATTTTGGGGTACAGGGGGAGGGGCTGGAAAAAAAAATATAATTAAATTTTTTGTGTAATTTTATTTTTCCTATGTTTTTTTTTAAATTTTTTATATATGTATAAGACATATTCATTATTTATTTTAGTTTCTGAGGTCGAAAATTATTTATTCACAAGCATACAGGAAAACGTTCTTTATATGCATTATAGAAAAGTTGCTAAATCTATCATTTTTGTCTCTTTCTTTAAAAGTTATAAAGCTTTTCTTTTTTAACCTAGGTTATATATGAATTCATATCTAACCTCTTTTTTGGCTTTTGGTTATACCTTATAGATGGCGAAACTATCGCCTTGTCTGTAAACAGCTGTGGTTTGGGAATAAAATAACCTAACTTTTTTATTTATTTCTACGAAAAATAATAAGAAATTTTATTTATTCATATATTATATGGTTCATACCGAGACTAATAATAGAAATCAACAACGACCCACTTATTTAAATTATTATTTAGTTGAAATTTAAGGTGACGTTAGAAAATATTTTTGTAGATCATTTAAATTGGGGAATTTTACGAGGTAATGTTTTATTTACTTATGCTCGGGAATAAAATTCTGTTCTAACCACACAAGAAAATTACATTTCCAACTCTTGATATGCTAATTTGGCCTAGGCTACGCCTTATTAGGTTAGAAATATACTATTGTTATAATTTTCATTTGTTTTTCATTTCAATCTACAGCATTTTTAGTCAGATATTTTACTGTCAACATGACATCAAGGGCAAAAATAATCTTGGCCTACTTGATAAAGATGTGTTACTACACCAAGAGTGTATTAAAGTACTACTTAGTATCTCAACTAAAAACTTAAATTGATCTGCACAGACAAAGAATTTTAGACAATATGTGTATATGAACTTTTTTGTTTGGTACAATATTGCTATGTATAGTCAGTCCACCTTTTTTTGTTACACCCTGTATAAGTAAATAAACTAATAATTAGTTTATATAGATATCTTAATTTAAGAATTTTAAATATGACCGCAATTTCCTCAGAATTTTACATCTAGCTACTTAAAAATGCGTATTAATATAAGTTCGTTGATAAAGTATAATTATCCAAAGATTTTAGTTTGTAATCCAAAATATTCAAATGTAAATTAAGAAATACAAATGGGAACAAGACCACTCTATCCTTATCTAATAAGGCTCAATTATCATAAAAACCGTCTATGACGTTAAAAAGTAAAACCTATAATCTCCTGTTTGATATGTTAAATGCAAATGAACCTTTTAGCACTGACTAATTGATTTATCATAGATGAAAAGTTTTAAAGTGGTATAAGCAGAAAGCGTTTCATTGGTTTATTATTATCGTAGTATTTTAATTAATTTAAAAATAGTTTTAAGGTTAGAAAACGCAGACTAACTTTGTTTGATTAGAAAGCAAGAATAACATACTTTTAAAGTATCTAGTATGAATCGTTTAAATGTTTATTGCGTAATGTTGTTAAATAATTAGTTTTTTTTTAATAACTTTTAAAATATCTAGTATGAATCGTTTAAAAGTTTTATTGCGTAATGTTGTTAAATAATTAGTTTTTTTAAATATTTTTGAGTTGTTACCTTTTTTTACCTTTATACCGTGACCTGGACATTAATTAAACTTTGACAATTAATTTTAAATATACTAAACTGCAGATTTTATTTAATATTTTATTTATTGACTTTAAAATCATAAAAGGTGATGACAAGGTCTGCTTTTTTGGTACACTTAATAAAAAATCTTACCCTGTCTTAACAAAGTTAATAGTCCAATTTTCTTTAAACTTCTTATAAAAGTAAATTTGGCTTGTACAGTGAAACCTTTATAACTCGAAACTCAAGAGAACGCGAGATTAGTTCGAGTTAGAGAGATTTCGAGTTGTGGAGGTTGAATACAGTAAAACGTCTATAACTTGAATTTCAAGGACCGTGAGATTAGTTTGAGTTTGGAGAGAATTTCGAGTTGTGGAGATTCGAGATAGAAGTTTGACTGCATAATAATAAATATCCAATTTTACGTCCCCAGATTCAATCATTCCAAAGTTATTGCAATAAGTGCAAAAAACTACAGTTGTTTTTCATAAAATCACAGCATACTGATATTTTTTTTCCGGGGAAACAGTATAGGTTTAATTTATATATTATATTATATTAAAATTTTGCCCAAAAGATGTAGCTTAACATTAAAAAAATATATATATTATACAGGATGTACAGTAAATAATGTCATTAATTTTAAGGGGTGATTTTACATAGGGAAATATGAAAAAAAGTTCCTAAAAACATATGTCTAAAAATACGTTGTAAGGGAGCTTCCTGACGCTTAGCTCCGAAGCTAAATGATAGTGGCTAAAAAATTCGTTTTTTGTTTAATAACTCAAAAACGCTTTGAGGTACAGCAATGAGGTTTTGAATGTAAACTAACCTTAATAAGGCCCATCTTCGTATCTTTATGTACTTATTTTAAACAGGAGTATGCAAAACTGGGGAGCCTTATTAGTTTTTTCTCCAAAACATTTTTCCTTAAAATACATAAAAATTTACTCTTGATGTAATACTGTAGGATTACCCGTTTTCGAGAAAAATTTATTTGTAGGTGAAATTTCACGGTTCGATACCAAAAATTAAATACTAAAATGTTGAAAACTTAAATTTCAATGATGCAAGATAAATGTACATCAAAAACTTAGAAAAAAACCTCATATACGGGTACTTCCAAAAATCAATCCTAAGGAAGCTATGGGCTCCTAAAAATGCACCATTTTTAAGGGCAAAATCACTTACCTCTAAATTTTTAAGTCTAAAAAGATTACCTCTAAACCTTTACCTCTAAAAATTGTACCTCTAAAAGATTTTACCTATAACATACCATTACCTCAAATTTTTCTACCTCTAAGAGTAACTACCTCTAAAAACAAGTTTTGATTGTTGTTGCTAAGTTAACTTTTGTTTGTTCATTTATTCGCACATTTTTCAAAAATTCGTAGGGAGCAAAAGACGAAAAAAATAGCTTTATTAAACAACTTTCATACCTTCGGGGAATATGTTATTATATGTTCGTTTCGACTTTTTTTTTTCAAAAGAAGCGTCTTACCGAGTACTTTCAATATATATTAAAAAAAAAAACAAATTCTTCTAAAATTTATAAAGTTACTCTAATGGAGCTCTCTACAACTAGAATTATGAAACAAAAGGCGTCTACCCTATCTCTATCTCATTTGTGCTACACTTTCCAGCCAACCAGATAAATACTGTATTTGTTTTTCATACAACAAATTCAGTATTTATTTGATTGGCCGGAAAGTGTATCACTGAGCGCCACGAACGAACATAGCTAATGTGAATCTGTAGAATAAGATAGTTCTACTAAAATTTAGATGGCCCCAGTAATTTCTTTAATAAAAATAATATAGATACACTTTTCGCCCGACCAAGTAAATATTGTATTTGTTCAACAAAGAACAAGTACAGAATTTGTTTGTTTGGGTGGAAGTGGGAGTGTATGTATGTCTTCTATCCTTTTTGGGTAGAACTTTTGTCCCTGTCTAATCTAACGGGAGAAATTGCCATTGTTTATAAGCGCAAAAATTCGACAAAAGTTTAAACAAGTGCCTAGGCTCTCCTATTCACGGATTTAAATTTTTTAAAAAGCATTTAAAAGTTTGAGCTCTCTTCTATATGTGATTAAATTTTCAAGTATCTAAATTTTCAATTTTGCATAATTTTGAAAATGTACAATTTTTTTTTCAAAATCTGGATTGCAAAATTATTGTGCAAAAACTATCGGACCGATTTTGATGAAATTTGGTGTGATGATTTAGCACACCATAAAGTTTTCTTGGGCCAATTTTGAAGGTCCTACATATACTTTAGGTATCCGAAAAAAAATCCTAAAAAAACTCGATTTTTCTACCCCTTTTTTGTGATTTTCACTATTTTTGCAATAATAATAATTTTTTCGATTTTCAACCAACTTTATCATAAAATTAAATTACAAAACTTTGTTTCATCTTTAATATTTGTCTGAAATGAACAGTTAAAGAGATATATGCACGAAAAGGAGAAAAAAAAAATGAAATTTTTCTCGATCTTGCAACATTTTGTTAAATAAAATGTGAGTTTATTCATTCATTTTTAGTGATATTCTGGACCCATTCATCCAAAAATATAGAATCATATCCGATTCACCCATCCTAAAACAGATGCCGCCTGGCCTATCTAGGTATTAAAGCGAAAACAGTTAATTTTTAAAAACATTGTTAGTCCTTGCCTGGTTTTTTATACCTAGGTGTTAAAGTTCAACTTTGCAGTCTAGTACGAATCCCGAAAAAGGTGCTAGGTTAGTTAGTAGTGAAAAAACTAAATTTTAAAGATCTGAAATACTTTTCAGGATTTTTTAACCTTACCTAAAAGAGTAATAAATTAAAATGGTTATAACTGAAGTTATAATGTTTTGTTGATACGAAAAATGTCAAATTGAATAAAGAATTAAAAAAATCTTTAAAGTTTCACTTTACCGTATACAAATATTAATAAAATCTTTTTTCCACTACTAGCTTTAGAACACACCATTATTTATCATGTTTCCAGACTGTGAAATCAATTTTCTTCATCTACAACAATAATAAGTTTTTCTCTCCTCGTAGGAGTAAATTTTATAAACAATTGATATCTGCCACTTGATTTCCCTTGAACTGCAAAGACATGTCATTGCTTATAATTTTTAATGAACAAAATGCAACAATATTTTGCCATTGGATAAAAAATGAGCATGGCAAATATTATGAATGAATTAATAATTAATAATTAATAATAATAATTAATAATACTAATTAATAATATGTTATTTAAATGTATCAAAATGCCACTAGAACTGTCAAGTTTCAGTGAATAAATCAATTTATTCATTTGTTTTCAGAAATGGCAATTTTAAAGACTACTTGTTTTTGCTAGGTTAATTAAGATCCAGCAAACATTTTAGTTTATTATTGATATAAAAATGTTAAATAATAAGAATAAATGCGCTAGTAGTGAAAAAAATAATATATAAACCACGCTCGGCTATAAAAAATGTCTTCTCTACTTTGGTATATAATTACTATTATTTAAAGCCATAAAATAATTGTTTTATGAGCAAAAATATTTCATATTGGGAATGCTTCTCATGACTAAAATAATCCTAGAACACGAATGCGGTTTGCAGTTTGCATATATCAAATACTCGGATTAATAAATTAAAAATTACATTTAAATATGCGTTTGCCCATTTGGAATTCAGCCTAGTCAAAAACGAAGAGACCATTAGCTTTGGCATAATCGTATCCCGCTATGCGTATACCCCACTGAGAAAAAATTTGGGGTATGTTTTACTTAAAATATCGGTTGATTAACGATCTTACATAAACCTTAATTTAAAAAAAAATATGGTGACTTTGTAAAAAACATTCAAGCCCCTTTTTATAACAACAAAAAAGTATACAAAGGACTCAGTTGTTTCCTTTTTAAATAGATAATAATCACTCTTTGTTGAATAGGATAATCATAATCATGCAAATATACATTTGTCAATCGAGTTGTATTTTATGATGTTTATTGTGATGGACTAACAATTAAATTTTGAAATATTAAACCATAACATTATGAAATTAACGATTTCAGCGGCCATATTTAAAAGCTCACAACAACTTTACGAGATGATACTACTGGCAGATGGACTTTTTAGTGCACGAGAATTAAGTTTTTTTGACGACGCGAAGCATTCGAGTGCACTAAGGACTTGTCGCAAACTAGTTGCGAACAACATTTTTCGTTCGATCTACAGTCTAGAATCTTTAAAAATGTATATTTTAAAGAATTACCTGTGTTTAATTTTGACATTTCAAACTTTTATAAACGTCAAACCACTTTTGTCAAAATCATAGCTATGTGTACTTGTTTGAATAAATGAGTGTGTATAGTTGTCATTTCATTCAAATATGCACTATGGACTCGTGCGATGGAAATATATCCTAACAAAAATATATAGTGAACATGCATCTTTCTTAGAATGTAAGCAAATACACACACTTTTCAAACCCAGAATGAATCCATACTAGCTCTAGATATTGTATGAATATTCCGTATCAAGTGTTAGAATGAGCACATGTAGTGTCATCTCTTGTTTATAAAAGTAAAGAAGACTGTAGCAAAATTAGCAAAAATATATATTTTTTACCATGAAATATTGAATAATTTAATGCAATTTTAAGTTTTGCGTTAAAATTACATAAAGTTTATTAGTTTTTCTTAATATTTGACCAGTTTTTTATCAATTTAGTTAAAAAAAATAAAATTGCTCTATCTATTGTTAAATATTTAAACCTGATATATGTCACTACAATCTGACATAACCTTCAATTTTTGCATTATAATTTGTAAATATGTGCTAAAATTAAATAAAAATCTTTTTTAACTACTGATTTGATAAAATTATTAAATAACATTAATTGCTTGCCTGCCGGCTCGTATGACAAACTTTCCCCTCGCGCGGAATATTGTCTTTTCCATACTAGTTATAGAATATACTATTCTATAATACCTACAGGGTGATTGAAACTTGATAAGCAGTGTCTTGGTAACTGTAAGTGCAATTTTAATAGTATATTAAAGTACTAGTTTCATAACATACGTTTTTAGCGCACGAGTACAAGTTTAGAAAACGAGCCGCTTGCGGCGAGTTTTCTAAAGTACTAGTGCTCTAAAAACGTGTTATGAAACGAGTGCTTTATACAATTTTTTCTATTTTGCTCTAAAATTTAAAAAAATTACATTTAAATTGATGACTGATTTAGGGATTTTTGTTTTGGGTTGACATTACAGTTTACACTATGTTTAAAATTCTAAGAACAAATTATATTTTTATATATTTTACAGTCATCTCTTCTTTTTTCACTGCAATAACCAGTCCACAATTTTAACATGGTAAAAAATAACCCAAACACAAAAAATTAAACTTTAAATCGACATTGACATTTGCAAGCAAAACGTCAAGAGATAGGCTTTTGTATGTTGCCAATCCAACAGAAAAAAAAGTAGAGACCTCTTATGGGCCTATAAGAACACGCAAAATGCGTGTGATTATGAGCTTATAAGAGTCGCAAAATAGAAAAAAATTATTTTTTTATTTTAAATCTCCGTGCTTGCTCTTGAAATTGTATCTTTTTCTTTAAAAACATATATGCACGGTGTTTGCAGTCTTTTGGTGCATAATAAAGGAGATGATTCTACATCACAAAACATGAAGAACAGGCATATAAAAATAGGTCCGAAAACGAACACTCAGATAGTTACAACCCTTTAAAATTGTATTAAAAATAAGGTTTTTAATTAATAATTCTGGTACCCTTTGAGCTAGAGTGTCCAGGTTTTGCAGGTATACTAGTATTAATAAGGGCAATTAGTTTATGTTAATTTATAATTTTGAATATATCCAGAGGCGACCCTAGACGAAAAAATGTATTAGGCTTAACACATTTTTGCCCCAAACTTTTTTATGTGTATTTTTTTTTGGACTTTTAATAATAGTTTAACCCTAGGATGCATGCCCTAAAAAATATACACATTAACATGCCCGGGCCCGAATATTAAAATTAACGGTTTAATAGGTTTCATATTAAAATTTTATTTTATAATAAAATTAAACTATAAGGTTTATATTTTAATATATTTTTATTTCTATATATAATAAAAACTAAAACGAAACAAAACAAAACCCTTAAAAATATCTTAATAAATATCTTAAAATAATCACTAAAAAAATACATAAAAAGGATTATTACAATTTTTGGTACAGTATTAAATGCAAATATAATTTTTACATTTTTGACAAGCCATTTTACTTGTTCTGTCCAATTTTGAGGAGCTTGGTTTAGGAATTTCTATGAACTTACCCATGTTATCAAAAAAGTACCATAAAAAACATTTTTACCAGATGAGGTATTGTGAACTGCTTTGCTAAATCCTTTAAAAAAATTTGGATGTTCCATTGAAATAGCAATAAATGCATTTGAGGCTGCTAGATCAATCTTATTTAGGAAGAACGCCATTGTCCAACGTTTAGTTTGTCTTTTACAAGGATAGTTACTATATATATCTACTGTAGATAACATATGTTACGTTCAATTGGTTTTTATTTTCTATAAATCTAACTTAAAATGATTTACCAGCGTTTTTTTTTTTTAGGTATACGGACCTGAATGGCCCTGGGTATGTGATGGAAAAGTACTTTTATACCACATGGTATAAAATAAATTTTTTGCAAAAATCTTATTCCAAACACTTAAATTGAGGCATTCCTAAAAGAATTTTTTAATAAATTTATTTTTCTTTAAGATACAGCTAATTATTTAACCTGCCGGGCCTCGGCGACCCGGGGTATGCATCCTAGGGTTAAGATAAATACTTCAAATTTGGAAGTTATGTTAAGCAACATAAAGTATTGCTTTCGGTTTAGTTATCAAAAAAAAAAAAAAATAGGTCATCA
Source organism: Brachypterus glaber (assembly GCA_958510825.1). Taxonomy (NCBI): domain Eukaryota; kingdom Metazoa; phylum Arthropoda; class Insecta; order Coleoptera; family Kateretidae; genus Brachypterus; species Brachypterus glaber. Next base: position 43,178 of record CAUEHQ010000498.1, read on the forward strand.
GGTAATTGTTGTTCTAAAGGTTAATGTACCGAGTAAGGTAACGTTCAAGTATTACGTAAAGCAAATTTTGATCATTTTGGACCCCACCCCCCCCCCATGTAACGCTATTTACCTATACCATTAACATGGGCGTAGCACTCCAAAATGACCCCCACCCCCATAGGAGCGTTACGTAATACTTGAAGGTTCCCTAACTAACGCTAAACCAACTGAGACTTTAATCAATGGAATGAGATATGACAACTAAATCTGACATAGGTTAAATTCTCAGTTTAACCTTTAGGCAAAGCCTAATTTACCCAAAGGAAGGTACACTAAAAAATTAACCAATTGGCTCAATTCCATGGATCCATATGCTTTTGATATATACTTTTGTATGTGGTAAATCAATTTTACTCAAGTTAAAACAAACAAACCTCGAAAGAGGTTTGAGGTCATCGGGACCATAACCTCGTTTATTTTAACCAAAGATATATTCATTTGGCATATATCAAAAATATATAAATTTGACCCAAATAATTAATTGTGCATGTCTAATTCTCCAAATAAAAATGTTAGAGTATGTGATTGATTAAAAAATAACCATATATAAGTAAATTACAAAATAATTAATAGAAAACGCTTCAATGCTACAAATGCCACACAAATAAGTTCTTAACCAGCAACAGAATGCTAGCAAATGGCCG